>BMAO01006086.1:0-74346 GCA_019973975.1 Trichonephila clavata | reverse complement strand
AATGCATCTAGGTCTTAAAACTTTTATGTGGTATAGAAGTTTCAGCTCAACTGAAACTCATTTCATTGGAATTAATTGTCATCAGTAATGTATTAAGACTAGTTTTTGCCATTAATTTCTTTGTAAACAAGGGAAGATCTTTTCAGATCTTACTTTTGTAAATGTATATGAAAAAAGCATTGATTTGATAAAATTAATTTTGATAGTGATTAGAGTAAATAAAATTCGCAGAAACTTTTAAGATACAAATGTTTTTAAAATTTTTCTTACTATTAATTACATTAGGTGTTTAAAAATTCAAGTTTTTATGTCATAAACTTAATGATATATATAAAGTGAAAATTTTAGAAATTCTGCATAATTGACCTATTTTCGCTTTTTAATCTTTGATTAGGAGATGATTTTCTTTAATTTTTTTTATTGTATCCTTTTATTTGTTTGGGTTAATGACATTAATACTCTTTGTAAATATTTTTTAAATTAATACTTTTTTGTTGTAAATAAATTGAAAAAGCTTTCCATAAGATTTCCAGAGAGATTTATTAGATATTATCAATAAGATAAAAATCGAGATGTGCTAATTGTACAAGGTATTATGCACACGTTGAATTTTTGCAGTTAGATCCTCGATTTGCCCTTATAGTATAGTGTTACATCCACAGTCTGATTTATATACCATATCATGAAATGCTTTATTCACTTATAGTGCATTCATGTAATGTTAAAATTAAGTGTCAATAAATGATGTATATTAAAATGAATTTGATTATTAAATAAAACTACTGTCTAATAAGAATTTCGTGAAAACAATTTAATTCAATCTACTATAAATATTTTATTAAAAAGCATATTCTTTAAACATGTTTCTTAATTTATACAAAAAAGTCAAATTTCTTTCTTTTGAATGTTGGAGACAAACATTTCTTAAAAAGTTCAAACCTTTTGAAGGGTAATAATTTAAAGGAAGTCAGACTATAAAACATATCAAATGTTTGTTTGTTGTCAGATTATTTCAGATGCTCAAAACCTTTAAATGATGTTAAAAGCTATTTCATTTCAATCTCAGAAGAATTCCTAATTATTAATCAAAATTTCATATTAACCAACTTTAATTAAAAAGCTAAATTAACTTTTGTTTGCAAGAAAGTGTGTATTTTCCTTAATGTACAATATTTTCATAAGAACTTGTTCATAGTATGTTTCATAATTGAGGATTATTTAACCCTTCGAGGAGAAAAAAAGTAATATTTAGCCTACTTTTATAAAATAATTTTGTACTTGCCCATTCAATTCAATATGTATATAAAAGGATATCTTTTGGTTCAGTAAATCATGATTTGCTTTAATAACAAAATTAAATGGACTAAATTTGAAGATTTTAGAAAAAAGAAATTTTCTTTTTAAGCTCTTATCCTCATAAATTCATGGGAATGTGAATATAAAACAGTTAATTCTATTTATTGGTTATATCACATTTTAATCAATTTTCAAAGTAAAATTTTTTTTTCACTACACCCCTATGGAGTTATTTAATAAAAAGATAGTACTATTTTTTACTTATATGGAAACACTCAATAAGATAAATCAGGAAAAATAACAAAAAAATGTAATTTTATTGTGTACATCCATAAGAATTATATTGTAATAATTTCAAATTAATCTCAAAAAACTAATGTCTTAAAGTATATGTATCATCTTATTAAAATATTGGAAACATACATGCAAAGTAATAATTCTTATTTCATAAAATCAGGTTCTTAATACTTTTATTTTAAGGAAAAAAATATTTTGCATTCCAGTTAAAATACTTCTATAATAACTAGCTTGTTGATACATTTGATATCAGTGAAGTTTTTGATAACTTGAAGGAAATTAACATTTCCTGTGGGGAAAAAAACAGGACTCAGACCACCTGGTCAATATAATTCACAACATCCTGCCCCTTAATGAACCAGAGAGTTCATAACATTTTCATGAAGCAATAAAATTTTAAATTCAAGCATTTCTAGGCTTCTAGCACAATTAAATTTTAAATTCAAGCATTTCTAGGCTTCTAGCACAATTAAATTTTAAATTCAAGCATTACTAGGCTTCTAGCACAATTAAATTTTAAAAACAACACACAAATTAAATAATTAAACATTATAACATATTTCAACGCACTAATAAAAAATAACACTTTTACAAAATATCCTGAAATTTGAGAAAAGAAAAAAAGAGGTTTCATTATAAAAAATTTAAACATTGGCAAGGAAAGTATACATTATAAATTTTCTAACTTTTTTATAAGTTACTAATCAAGCTATTTATTAACGCTTGAAGTAAGCAAGAATTAAAAGAGAGCAACACACAATAAATTAAGTCAAAAACTAAAAAATTCGTATAACTATATACACATGGAGAAAATATTAAATAGTTCAATATACAATTTTCAAGAATCATTCTAGCTATACCAATATTTAAAGAATGAAATACTAAACTGCATTTGAATCAAACAAATATTTGAAATAAAACTATCAATACACAGCATTCAAAATAGTATTCTGAGCTGAATTTCTTCTGTACACGAACGCTCGCAATCCCACAACAGCAGCCATCTTTGAATAAATAAAGATCTGGCGCAATGCATCATGGGAAAATTAGAAAACGTTCCCGCATTTTACCCCCAAATCCCCTGCCCTATTGCGGGTACAAAAATCAAACCTCCTTTTCTACCAGGCATTTTGCCGGGTCGTCATGTAAACGCCTCGAAAGGGGATCCATGCCGGTATATTGCCGGCAATTTTCGTCCATGTAAACGGGCCTTAAGTGGCGTTGCAGGTGAATAAGTGGCGTAAGAGATAAATATTTTCGTTTTTAAACTATTTGACCTACCTGCTTGAAAATTGGTAGGAATGTTTCTTTCATGGAGTAAATATCCGCTACAAAACGGGTTTGGAGAAAATTGACCCCCAAGGGGTGTTGTGGGGGGTTAAGGGCAGATATAAATAATTATTTCTTTTTTTAAACTATTAGACTCACAGTCTTGAAATTTGGTTAGCAGATTCCTCTCATAGGATAGAAATACACTGCAAAATGTGTTTTGTGAAAATCGACCCCTAGGTGGTGTTGCGGGGGTTCAAGGGGCGTTATTGATAATTTTTTTGCATTTTTAATTAATTGGACGCACAGTCTTCAAATTTTGCTAAGCAGATTCCTTTCATAGAGTGCAATTCCCCTACAAAATGGGTTTTGTGAAAACAGACCAGAAGTGGCGTTGCGGGGGCTCAAGTGGCGTTATAGACAATTATCCCCATTTTTAAACTGTTAGACGTACAGTCTTGAAATTTGATAAGCAGATTCCTTTCGTAAAGTAGAGAACCGCTACAAAATGGGTTTCGCGAATATCAACTACCAAGTTTAATTTCGGGAGATTAAGAGGCGTAATCGATAAATATTTCCATTTTTAAACTACTTGATCATCCTGCTTGAAAATTGGTAGGCATGTTCCTTTCATGAAATAGAGTTCCTCTAACAAAGAGTAAAATGAAAATTGACCCCTAAAGATGTTTGCGAGGGTCAAGAGGAGTTACAGAAAAAAATTCCTGTTTTTAATTGTTAGACCCATATACTTGAAATTTGTTAAGCATGTTTCTTTTGTTGAATAGGGATCCACTAAGAATAAATTTTAAGCAAATCAAGTTCTGGGGGGTGCAGGGTTACTGGGACGTATTGACAAAAAAATTACTTTTTTCGAGCTACAAGGACTATAATAATGAAATTTGGTTTGCATTTTTCTTTTGTTGAATTGAAATCCGCTAAGAGCGGTTATTTTGGAAAACGGCTCTCAACGGGATTACGGGGATATTTATAGTAAAACTTTTGCTTTTTTCTGTTAGATTTAGACTTGAAATTTGGCTTGCATGTTCAATTTACGGAGTAGAGATCCACCGAAAATTGGTTTTGCGGAATCCACTTGGTTTTTGAGTTACGAAAGAGCAAACATCATTCTATGTTTCAATTTTAGAGATTTTTAGAAAATACAAATTAGATGAGTTCTGCCCTTTTTTTTTATCAACAGGTGACAGTTACAGGTATAAGTATATTTTTCAATTCAATCGAATTCTTAATGCTAGGACTTAGATATCAATAATTTATACATATATATAAGCAGTAAAAATTTATAAAACATCATGAAATACCCAGCGAAGCGGCGGGTAACAGCTAGTAATTCTGTAAAGTTTTATGCATCAAAGGCTACTATTTTAGAAAATAACGTGAACGTTGCAAAAATTACTTATTACAAACAAATATTATAACAAAATCATTTCTTATTTGCATATGCTTATAACTTTTAAAATTATGATTATATTTCAAACATTTTGTACTTTTTTGAAACCATAATCCTTTATAAATAACATGTAAAAGATTCGAATTATTTTATTTAATTTTAAAAGAAGTATACCTGTTTGAAAAATGTTTACATTTTCACCCCTAGAGACAAAATTAACACCCCTGAGAACTCTTAATAAGTTATATTGCTCCTCAGATTTAGTTATTAGAGTGCATTCTCAGGTTTTTGATAAAGTCCAATAAGTAGAAAAAGGAAATAAAAATATTTAAATTTAAAAATGTCATTCTTACTCGAACTCTCTCACATCCCCGCGGTTGAAGGACCACGACATGATGAGTAATTAATAATCATGGATTAAAATTATGCCTGATGAATTCTTTAATTTATGAAAATAATTAATTAATTATTTACTATTTTTTATCAATTTTTTTAAATAACTCATCTGTAAAATCTAAAGAAACCACTAAAATTATGTTCTTAATGCAAAACAGGCATAAATTTTCTAGTAGAATCTCAAACTCAAAAAAGTATTTTTCATAACTATTCATATTAGTTTTAAATAGATTGATAAATTTGAATTTTAAATACGTACTGAAAAATTTCCGTATATAAGCCGAAAATTTTTGGATTTTTTTTTAAAACTTTATGGTAAGGATAAAATTAAGGTATTCGAATTCGCTAATCTCGTTTAAAAAAAAAAAAAAAAACGTAGTTTAGAAAAAAACAATTTTTTATCATTTTCCGTTAGTCATGCACAAACAATTTTAATATTTTAACTACTCGGGTGTTTGAAATGAGACTTTTATTCTAAAAAAAAAATGATAAGTTTCATAAATATCTCGAAATCAGTGTCTGAATTCGAGTTTTCGAATAGTTTGTAAAATTCGCATTTATTCAATGGGACGTCTGAATGATTATAATTATTCTGCAGCGAGTTTCTCTAACAGGGCTTGAAACAGATCAACAATCCTGAGCTGTATTTAAATTTCTTTCCCGCTCTTTTTCCAAGTAAACAAAAAAAAATGGCGCAGAAAGTCTGACTTCTATAAACAATGTACAAAATATCAAATGAATGGGGGAAAATATATTTGCTTCAGAGAGATGGCTACCAAAAATAAAATTGTCGGCGTCTTGCATTTTACTTTATAGCAATTTGATTGGAAACTATTCCACCCATTTTACAAAGTGAAAAACATTTTCACGTTTATGGTGACATGTTTGAAAATTACAATAATTTTTACCCCAATTTGGCTTATATATACGAGTATATAAATATAATCTACAATAGTAATTTACTTAAAAATATTTTTAAATAACTAAACTAAATGACATTTAAATCGTATATACTCAATTTTTTTCCAAGAATGCAGAATTATTTAAACATTGTCTTTTACAGGAAATGGATGAAATAAACAAATCCACCGATGAATGGGCGGGAGAAAGAAAACTATTTAACGCCCTCATGCTAAAATGTCGCAAAAGAAAACATGGTACCTAAGAAAAATTGGATAGTCTTGCCCAGAAATCAGAAGTTTTCCCTTCCATTTTGTGGTCATAAGCACGCACGCATTTTTTTTTTTAATTTTTAACTTTTCTTATCGCTGGAAGTTGAAGACATTTATTTCGCTAAGAGGTTGAGACCTTTTTGTTTCCATAGATTACATAACGCGTTTTCAATTTTCAGTCTCAGCGCCTTTGTTATAGTCGATAATATATGTCATGAATATCTTGTGCAAACGATCGCAGTTCATGTCAAATATCAAATGCTTTCGAAACGAATCAAAATTCAAAAAAAAATACTAATTTAATTCCATTTTCTGAAACACAGCGTTGATGTAATTCGAGAAGAAACAAAAAGCAAAACGTGCATTACTTAAGTCGATTTTACTAATTAAGATAAATTTTAAAATGCAGTTTAGAATCAGCTTAAAATTCTCCATGAGACTTGAAGCTACTTTTATTTCAATCAGAACATTGCCTGAACAAACATTCAGCAAATGCTTTAATCAAAGCTACAAAATCCAAACAGGGGATTACAATTTAAATAGAAGCTTTAGCTGATTTAAGGTAAGCTAGTTATATTTAAACCTTGAGGAGGAGTGCAGACCAGCATAAAATATAGCTTTCTCGCAATTCAGTTTAATATTTGCCAAAACTAAAAATATTTTTCTTGATAACTCCATAAACTTAATATCCTCATCCACATTAATTCTCTTGGGCTTACGGTCAAAGTTAAGACGAAAAAGGAGGAAGGTTCACGTAGGATTATTTATTTTAATGACATGGGCCCTCTAGACGCTTAGGAAATCGGCACTGGAGATGCCCACTAACATAATGGCTAATTCAATTTATTTTCCAAATACATTGCATGTGTGCACTTAACATCTTGGATTAGAAAGGTGCAGAAAATGAATGCTTGAAAAATTATGGTACTTAAAAGCCGTTTTAAAGGATAGAAAAACTCAAAGAAATATTTTTTTAAAGAATTATTTGGACTTAGAAAAAATATTATAACTCGAAAAGTTAATAAATTCTTGAAATATTCTGCTGAAATACAACACATGCAAGAATATTTAAAACTTTAATATTTAGAACATTTCAGAGGTACAACGTTATCAAAATTGGACTATTCTTTTTTTTTTCGTCATCCTAATAAGGACTAATCTCTTTAATTCTTAAGACCAGCATAAAATTTTGAGGCTGAGCGGCTAATGTGTGGTTATGTTTTCAGTCTCTCGCATACACTCTTTCACAGAATATTCATATAGTTTGCATTTTAAGGTATCCGACCACTTGCAACAACTTTTTTTTTAAACAAGTTATATAAAAAAAATTTTTTTTAGTCAATTCGTGCTTTAAATTGATGAATAGAAAGTATTTTATTAAAGATTGGAAATTTGAGCAAGATGTATATATGTAGGAAGACAGTGAACTAATAGTAGGAAATAAAAAAAAAAACATGATTTGTCTGCAATGTTGTAAAATCGCACATCCGGTTCTGTTGAAAAACTGGTTTTCTACGCCAACTTTTGTCATTGTTTTAACAGTTACAACGATGAAGACAAATCTAAGTTGACGTCGAAAACTGGTAATTAATTTAATTTAATTAATTAACCGGTAATTAATGAAAAAATATTTGAAAAACTAATTACATCAAATGTCCTCCAGTACAAGTTTAGAAAAAATTATTTGAACTTGATTGGATGAATAAAAATTTATTTTATTAACGATTGACAATTTTAACAAGATGAATATATATATAAATAAATAGAAAGAGAGAGAGAGAGAGAGAGAGAGTGAGCTAATAGTAGGAATTGGAAAAGATGGAGATATATGAGGGGGTTTTTTTGGGAAGGGGGTTTAGATTTATTTAGTACATCTCAGGAAAAATATGCTAAAATTAAGAAGGGAAAAAGAAATTATTATTACTAAAATGGGAAAAAATGAATAAAAATTTAGAAGAAAAAAAACAAACAAAAACAGGGCCTATTTTGTACAAAAAGTTTATGAACAAATTTTTAATTTTGATATGTTGCTTTGCTATTTATTTTTGAAATAACTTTCAAAATAAGAGATATTTTAATTTTTTTTACAAAAACTAGAGCATTTTATATAAGCTATTATATGAAATTTCTTCAAAAATCAGTGATTATATTCACATAAGGGACTCTACATTTTGTAACAAAACAGTGATCAGTCTGAAGGTTAAAACGCTTCTACTATTATACAGAACATACACAAAAAATTTCAGTTAATTATTTTTAAAACTTTTTGAGCAATTGTTGTCCCCGTTTGAGAGTTTTCAAAAAAACACATTTAGAGTAAAACGCATTTTAAAGTATGACATCTTGCTTAAAGTAATGGCATCTGCTTTTGCTAAAACATTTGTAGGTTTTGTTCCAGTAAATTGCAAATAACAAACTTGGTATTTTTATGAAGCTAATAAGACGGCCTGTAAAATAAGATCATACAAAATATTATCAATTTTTGGCAAGATTCACAATTTTAGGGTAGTCGGATACCTTAAACTTAATAGCCTAAACTTATGAAGGTCATATGATTGAGGCAATCGTGTGTTCTTAATTGAATTAGAAACTGACATTAGATATGTGCTTGTAAAATTTAGATAAAATTTTTAATTTGATAATTGGGTCAGGATGGTCAAGATTTAAAATTCTTAAAAACGTTTTTTTTTTTAATTTAAACAAAATTCTTATATTATTTGTGTTTTTACCTCCATCTGCGTTATTATTGTTGATATGTTATTTTATCAAAATAAAGTCTATGGATAAAGCTAGAGTTGGCATTAGCGAAGCCCATGAGCTGATTGGCTGGAAACACATGATTATAGTTATCATGTAACTAAGACGTAACATGAATTTGTCCATTCTGCACATCCTACTCAAATTTTATTCAGGTTAGTGCTATTTTCGATTTTGGGCTTCAGCTTTATTTGAAAACTTATGTTAAGAAAATTATGAAACTTATGAAAAGTTTACTTGAACTACCTTTCATTTAGTGCTTAATTTTTTCATTTGTTACGAAAAGAAATTGGAGAAATTTTTACACTGATGGCCACACAAAATGCAGCACCCTGAAGGAAGCATGCAAATCATGTGAAATCTATATCATGTGTTGGCGGTGATGAAATATGCAAATCATTAGCATTATAGCGCAGATGCGCATTACGGGCGACCATAACACCACCCGTAAGTGCTATATAAGGAGAGAACAAGTTGGCGATTTGAACTATGGCAATTGTTTTTCCGTGCAATGTTTTTTTTGTGTGTGTGTAAGCTATTTGCATATTTCTTGTGGAAGATATAGAGCACCTTTTGACTAAGTTTCTGAATTCGACATAGGAAGAATAGAAGCCTATATGGATTGAGGACTATCCTTCAAAGAAATCGGTCAACGAAAGCAAGCAACTGAGATCCAGATCTGTCATATCTGAATGCAGGAGGAAACAACGGATCGATGCACCCACCTCGTTGCACCATTGTCCGTGATGACAGGTGGATTGTGTGCATGGCAGTGATGGATCGCGCAGCCACATCATGAACCATATCACAACAGATTCAGTCTGTTACGCATCATTATGTGTCAGCTCGTACCATTCTACGTCGTTTGCAGCAGAGTGAAATGTCTGCAAGGCATGCATTACTTCATTTACCCTTGACTGGAAACCACAGGCATTTCCGTCGCCAATTGTGTGATGAACGGCGTACATAGATAACGGAATGGAACAACATTGGGTTTACTGACGAATCCCGCTTCTGCCTGCAGCTTCACTATGGTCGAGTTCGAGTTTGGAGACACCGTGGCGAGAGGTTGCTGAACTGTTGCACTATGCATCTACACATTGATCCTGCCCCCGGTATCATGGTTTGGGGGTGGAATTGGATTTCACTGTTGCATTCTTCTAGCATGCATTGCCTGTACACTGAACAGCCAGTACTACATCTCTGAAGTACTGGAGTCCATGGTTCTCCCATACATTCAACGCTTGCCATCAGCCATATTCCAACAAGATAATACACAACCACACGTGACACGCAATGTTCAACAGTTCTTCCCCACCCATCAGATTAAATTACTTCTTTAGCCTGCTTGTTCTCCCGATCTATCACCATTCGAAAACGTGTGGCCCATACTTGCACAACGACTGGCCCGGAATATATTAGCCAGATCAACTTTGGGAAAATTTGGAAACCGCATGGATAGCTGTACCCTAAGGATACATCCAAAGCCTCTTTGATTCTATGCCGAGACTTGTGGCAGCGGTTATAGCCAACAAGGGCGGCTACACTAACTACTGATTTTGTCATCATCAACACCTCACAAGAGGCTGTATTTTTAATCGCTTGATCTTTGTACATTATGTTATCTGCCAAATAAATTCCACTGTGATATCTCTAGTCCTTCTTGTTGTTGCATTTTGTTTTACTAGCAGTGTATTTCTATCGTCAAGAAAATATCATCTTTATAAATATTATTCACTAGCTAATACAGCGTTTTGTATATTTCTCATTTAAAAAACTAAAATTAAATTTTGTATTGACGATTTTCTTTACATCAAAAAGATGTAACTAAAATTCCTCACGTTTCTTCTTTATTCTTTAAAAACCTGATAATTACTTTTGGCATATCTTTATAATTTTTATTCTCTCATATCTTTATAATTTTTTCCTAATTATTTGAAGAAATTTTTTATCACTTTTTTGACCTAAGAGAAAGGAAAATAGTGAGTGTATATTATATTATTTTTCGCTACAATATATATTTCAGCAAGCATATTATTTTTTGTTAGAAATTTCCCTTCTAACGAGGACTAAAAAAAAATTCAGATCTATAATAAAAGTCTGCGTTAAATTGCCAAATTCTTGCTAAAACCTAAGGCGTAAATGAAGATTTATTTTCTCAAAAATCTTCCGTCTGAAAAGGTTTTATTCATTAAAATAAAATAATTTTTAAATGTATTGCTAGGAAATAAATCTGGTTTAGAAATTTGTCTATTAACCAATCTATTAGAATTAATCTTCGCGAGACTGAAAATTCTAAGTAGATATAAATATTTCATGTGTCTAATTTTCAGACACTACGAGTCGTGAATATTTATCTCAATATAAATGAATTCGATTTTGATACATGTAATATTTGAATGAGGGAGATTATGGGAAGTTAAACCTTAATGAAATTGAAGAACTCTGTCGGCATAGAATCGAGTACGACTTTAATTTATGGAATTTAAGAGGACATGTAGACAAGAGATTTCGAACACAAATGTTGACAATGTAAGCGATTCATTCAAATATTGCATAAATCTACTAAGCTAATACAACACAATAAAAGTTATTCAAAGTTATTGCAATTGAATCACGAGAATAATAGCATCGAATTAAACAATATTCAACATATCCAAGTTTTATAAAAATAATAATTGAATTTTAACACTTATCGATCTTCATTCCGAAATTCGAACAACATATCAATCCAAAACAGGCAGAAAACATGTTTGCGAGATACTTAAATATATATCCAATGCAGATAAAAAAATCGTTGCAAGATATTTGATTGCCACTCCATTTAAGTAAACAGATTAAATTAATTCAAAATAATATTGAAACACTGAATAAACTTATATTCGGTTCACAATCAGAGATAAAATGGAATGATCTGGAATAAACCGATGTAATACACGCGCTATACTTCCAAAACTGTAATTTAGTTGCCACCACGTTATGTTCAGATTTGTAACAGTAGAGTGAACTTGCAACACACTGTTTTTACCGTCAGAGAAGATTTGAATTCCAATGAGTGAGGTCTCACACCTCACACAGTTACATCGAGATATTTTGGTAGGACTTTTTTTAATCAGTTCGCTTATTTCATTCAGTTACTTTGAGTAGATAAAAAGTATTCAATTGAAAACGTATATTTCGAAGTATTTCACATATAAACAGAAAATATTTTCATAAAATCTTTAAGAAAATTGCTAAATATACACTAAAAAACCATCATCATTTTTGATGTATGACAATTCCTCTACTGAATGAATTCGCATTAGTATTCACGATTTCAAATTTTGAAGGTTATTACGAAATTTTTTGTAAATTTATTTGGGGATCCATTAGCGTGATTCATTTTATAATTTCGTATACTTATCTGAAATTACGTAATGAATATTTATAACACGCCTAAAAATTTGAACAGAAGGTACATTTTCATTTAGTTTTTTGATAACACTTGCTCTGTTTCAATGTACTTGATCTTTTCGAGGTATCAATTACCGGTGTAAAATAACGGGTTTACAGCATTATTAAATTTTCATTCAATAGCTGGTTATTTTGTGCTTCAGCTCAAATAAAAAGTAATATTCCCAAATTATGCTTCACCTTCAGTCTACGAGAAACACCAATAGTTTTTTAAATATATGTACATATATATAAGCGTAAAAATGGATTACTGATTTTAATCCAAGCGCTCATATGTAACAGTACAGCCACACCCTCAAAACTCCAAAATGTTACTCAAATAACTACTACTTCAGCATTAACTTTCTGAAGTGTATTTTTAGGCGAAACTAATTGCAATAATTTTGCTGCAGCGAGCGTGTTTAATTGACAGATACTTTTCTCGACTTAAAATCTTTTATTTGTTTCATGCTTTTCGCTGTTTGCCAGTGAGGGAATATTAAACATCCTATGCATAATGAATGCATGCTACAGTATTTATGTAACAAATAATCTACGGTTTGCAACGTTTTATGAAAGGCATTTAAAATTTTAATAAGGATTTATATTCATTAATCTATCATTATGAAAAATTAATTTTGCTACCATAAAAGAACAATGTTTTGTGTTTTAATGGTTCAAATGCTTTTAAATTAGTAAATATTATTTGATACTTATTGTTTTGCTACAATTAGGCCTTTATTTTTTAGCTATGAATCTATATTCGGATCGTTGAATCTGGCAATAACTGGTTTATTGTTCTTTGATCATCATATATAATCTGTCGAATTCATCTTTAAATAAATTACCTTTCTATTTGTAATGGAATTACAATTTCTATGTATTATTTCTCGTACATCGATCAGTATTATAAAAAGAAAAGAGGAAGGTTGGATTACTTTAAAAAATGATTCAACCCCACCTTTGTGTTATTTTAACCCAGGAGCAGTCCCGAGGGAGACTGAGTCACCCCAGCCTCAAGAAATCATTAATTCTGGGAAAAACATTTTTTTATTACAAATGACCTTGACAGTATCCTCCTATATGACAATCCTTATGGGAACTAAAATGTATTTATTATATATCTCTCTCTTTTTTGGGAATGGCAACCGTTTTTTTACCGTAATCTTTGACTGAGATCCCCGCGCGACCACTTTTCTTGCCAAATGTTTTCTATGAATATGCAGCATTTCCCCCCTGTAAACAACTTAGTGGTTTTGATTTCTGTGTTGTATGACTTATTATGGTTTATAAAGTAAATGACCAGAATATTAAAAAAAAAGAAATGGGCATCTTTCATCTCTATTGAAAGGAAGTTGAAACTGATCAAGCAAGGGAAGAACCCGCTGAAATAAGGAATATTAATCATAATAGCGAAAGTAAATTTGAGAAAAGCGATTAATATGAAACGTTTGAGTTGAAAGGAAAATTTTCAAATACTATCTTAAGAACTCCATCGAAAAAAATTTGAAGCCAAGACACACTGCGCACTGTCAAAAAGACACAAGCAAGAAAAAAATTCAACGTGATATTTGTTGATCATAAAAGTACAATAAAACTCCAATAACTTGAACAAAATATGACAGTTTTGTCTCCAAATAACATTCCTGTAATGTTAGCCAAAAGTTTCTGTGATGTGTATCATTTATTAAAGCCACGCACATTTGAAATTTCTTGGTGCAGTTAGATTGATATTTTTTCTCAAATTATCAAAGAAAAATTAAGAATTCCTTAAAAGTTGATAAATATAGTTTCTCTTAATTCAGTTATTCACTGGAATCATGATTTTTATCGTGTACAATAAAAATAATTATTAAAAAAAAGGATTGGGGTGACTCAGTCACCCCGCGCGACCATTAACATTAGTATTGAGTACTTGCCTGCTCCCGGGTTAAAAGATGTCCTCGGACAGTATTTATAATACTCTGTGTAGCATCCTTCATATTAAGTTTGTAAAATCTCAAGGATACTTTTTTGTCTTGAGTATTCAAGTCATTTCTCAAACTCTCAAGTAGAGATTATTAAAAATAATAAGTGTAGTTTATATTTGATTTTTCGAAAGCTTCTGAATTGTTCATTAATATAAAACTATCTTTATTTCATAACAATTGGAACCAGAAAAAATTATAAGAAAATAACAAAAAATGAATCTCCTTCAAAGCAAATATCTTTTAAAATATTTTGTATATTTATCTATTTGTTCAATTCCTTTTGTATAATTTCATGCTTAACAATAAAATATGCTATTGGAAAATTTTTGGAAGGGAGCAAAGAATATTGTCAGAAAGAACTTGAAGTATCAGAAGTCTGTCTAAATGCTCCGTGCTCTTTTAGAAATGTTTTATACAAACAGTTTTTTGTGATTTTTGATCTTTTGTTAGAAAGTTAAATAATACAACAAAACCCACAAGCATTACAAGTGCCTTCTTTAAAAGAAGAGGTTGTTCCAGACAGAAAAAAAATCTTTGGCTTGGAGACAAAAAAAGGGTAAAGTTTAGAAATAAATACTATTACTAACATTGAATTTATTCCTAAAGGATGTAGAGACCCTACGATGGCTGTTGAAGTAAAATACACCAAATAATTAGCCATTGTACTAAAATTAATAACTTTATTTTATCTATTAATTTACTATCAAGAAATATAAACCAAGAGAGTGGTAAACTCAATCGCTATCTTAAATTTAGGACAAATTATATATATTACATCACTTATCTTGCTTATGATCCAATGTAACAGCGCTAATCAAGGCTTGACTAGTATTACTGGATGAATCGGACTAAAGATTCTCTCCGCGAACTCTAGATATTAACTTTGATAATTAACTTCAACAGCAGTTTAACGACTAACTCTTACACTCACTTCGCTAGAGTTTGAATAGCACTCAATTTAACATAAAGCATGTTTTTTCAATGAGATGCGATTTTACAAACATCCAATAGTTAAGAAGTATTTTTCCCAAAAAGATTAGTTGAAGATTCTCCCAAGAGGATTAGTTGGATAGAATCTGTCACAATGTTGCAACCTATAAAAACTTTATTCGATCATATGATTCAATTTAAAAATAAAAAAAATTTTATACTGTTTTTCTTTCCAGAGTTAGTATTTATTAGTAGTTCTGTATTTATTTTCACAATTTCATTCCCAAAAAAATGGGTGAAATTACATAATTAATGGCTTTACTTCTGTGGAATCAAGAGCGGAACTGAAAAAGACACATAAGGTGAAGTGAGAATTTTCAATAACATTCTATTAAGGTTCTCAAATCAATCATTTATGCATCTCAAAAATATTTGACACGGAAGAAACACTCGTAATATACAGTCGAGCCTCCATATTACGAACTTCTATATTGCGAATATTTCTATATAGCGAACTTTTTCGTAGAACCAAGAGCACACGCAGACATTTCACGGTTTTCTTCGTCAAATAACATCCTAATAGCGAAATTCATTTTTTATATAATGAACTTTTTTTCCTACCTATTTTTGAAGTATTTCTGAAACTTTCAAGTTGTTCTCACTTTTAACACATTTTATGGTGGTCATAAATCTTGAACAGGTTTTATTAGGTGCTTAATTCGCCGAGAGCAATAGAATTCTGAGCGTTTCATCCAAGAAGTGCAACTTGTAACCCCCATTCTCCTTGTTCACTAGAAAAATCTTCGATATCTCCTTTCACCCTTAGTGTAGTTGTCTTGTGTCCCTGAACTAGTCTCTGTTCATTTATAGTGTTGATCAGTCGAACTGGTAACTTCGTTTCTTGTAGCTCGAACATGTCTAAACGTACGTGCTTGAACATCAAATAAAAAAATTTAATTCTTCAGGGAGTGAATAAAAGCGTCAAGAAAAAGGATATTGCTTTAAACTTTGGTATTCCTCCAAACAGCATATCAACTATCATAAAAAATCTAGATAAGTTACAAAATTATGATTCATAAATTCTTGTTCAAAGCGTTTGAGAACATGTTTCTATAAAGATGTCGACGGGGCAGTTTTGAAGAGGATACATACAATACAAGATAAAAATGTTCCAATCTCTGGACCTTTCAAAAAAGAAAGCTCTTCAATTAGTGAAGGCATTGGGATACGACCTGTTTCTAAGTAGCACAGAATGGCAAGAATAATTTATGAAAAGACACGGAAAAATACGCCTGAAGGATTTTTTGGTGCATTGCAAAGATGTGAGGCGTATTGTGAAACAAAGCCTTTTTTGAAACAAAAAAACTCAAACAAAATTAAAAGATTTTATGAGTAATTAAATTCAAGGACGGCTACACAGTATCCTATAAATTTCAAACATGCCAATTTTTTTTGTTTTATTTTTATTTATTTATTTGTTGCATTTTTTGTGGCCCATGTCATTAGAAAGCTTGCCACCAAATTTCAGATCAGATAACGAATTAGTTTTTAAGGTATTTGATATTTTCTGAACTTAGGTTTTGGTTTCGGTTTTCATTTTAAAGCTTTTCTTCACTCTTAAATTGAATTAAATACAAATATTTTTAAGCACAATAAACTCTTTTCAGTGTGAAATGGTTATTAATTTCAATTTTCATTACTAAAATCATTTTCAGCTTGATTATGTTATCAGTTTTTTTAATTATCATGGTTACTTAATTAATATTGATTTCAAGGCCAATTTTTGTTTTAAAAAAATAGTTTGTATAACTTAGAAGCTTTTTCATTAATTTTTTTCCTGTTGAGAAAATACCTCGGCCAAAACCTTCTCAGGTTGCTAGGAGAATGCCGTAGTTCCGAGCTATAGTGCAACGAAGCAGAGAAAAAGAACAGAAATAGCAACACATTAATGGAACAGAAGACATTTTATTGAAAGGATTGTGTGGCAACCGGTGTCCGAAATTACAACTGGTAGTCGTCTGGTAAGTCTCACAGCGGTGCTGTATGGAATTCCTTATGTTCTGAAAATTTCCTGACGTGTCACGTATCCTTTTAGTAACTACAGATATTCGAGCAACGAGGTCTTCCAATGAAGGAAAGGACGTCTCGTACACCACTTCATGTGACCCCAGAAGAAATCCATGCAAGATAGGTCCGGTATTGTAGCAGGCCAATGAACCAGGCCACCATGGCTTATCCACCCCTGTCCAAAGGTTAAGTTGAGGAGGATTCCGTAATGTGGAGGAGCTCCGTCATCCTGGTACCACATGGAGCTATGGAATATGTGCGGGGAGACATGTGCTGTGTCAAGAAGTTCGGCCAGGACTTGTAGCAAGAAGATAATATATGAATGTTATATTTCCTTAGTTTCGAATTTCATAGTCAGTAAAACGATTGTATTTTCATTATATCCTTATATCATTCCAATGATTCAAACCGTCCTTTTGACATTTTGGTTTATTTCATAGACAACACAGAAAACGTATACAGCACAAAGAACTTTACGTACACTCTGCCTCTACAAGCCAAGCGAAATACACATCTCTTGGATGACTTGCAGCGCCATCTATACAATTAATATTTAATTTACAACAATGAGATTTACCTTCCAAAGGACTAGGTTAAAGTTACGGTTCAATGAGGTAATCTCCAACAATGCCGACCCAAACATTGACCGAGAAACGCTGTGGAGCTGTACGTGTTTGCGTACGCTGAATATTCTCCGAAGCCCATGCACATATGAGAGTTATACTGATTAATGTATTGCTGTTCCTGTTCTTTTTCTCTGCTTCTTTGTTCCATAGCTTGCAACTGCGGCATTTGCGATCCAGCATTCCTAAGGAATTCCGAGGCCTCTATGTATCCACTATACACCTTGCAAGTTTGTCAGTCTGGTGGCGAATCTCTCTGTATAAATATTAATTATGCTCGCCTATTTTATTTTCATAAATTCATCACACACTCTGTTACGAAAAAAGTCTATGTGATAAAACAGAGAATCAAAAATAAAAAGAATAATAATTTAAAAATCAGGAAATAAATAAGAAGGATAAATGTAATACAAAAAGGAGATGGATTAATAATAATACAGAAATGAATTTTGATTATTACAGGAAAATAATTTAATAACTATGGAAAAGAATAAATATGTGTATTATTTTAGTAAAATGGAAGAAATATATATTTATTAAAAAAGGTAAAATGGATTATTTAAGTTCATAAATAAGTTGAGTATGATTTTGTCTTTTGTGCATTCGTCAGTTGCCTTCTTCATTGTTCAATTTTGTCTTTGTATTTCTTTTTCTCTATTATTTATATCTTTCAAGTGAAACTGAAAAATCTGTTATTTTTATTTATATATATTTTTTATGTTCTTTTGTAATTTTTTAAATGAGCTTAGTGTGAAAACTTTTTTTAATTACTTAAAAAGCAGCTGTTTGTTTCAATTACTTTTAACTAAATAATAATCCATATGTATGGGGGGGGGACACAAAAGCTTTTATCTAAACCATGCAAAAAAGCGAGTAAGCGTAAGGAATAATTAGAATAACTTTAAATGCTTAAAAATATAGTTCCATTTTTAAAATATAACTAGGAACTTTTTCTATTTCCGAAGAATGTTGCGTCTAATCCAGACATTTCATTGCTGTAGTTTGGTAATTTAAAAGGGTTTTTTTTTTTTTTTAAATTGAAATGCATTTTTCTCTTATTTATAATCCTAAAAAATTCCTTATAAAGGGATTAACTATAAGAGCTCGGTGAGGCTACCTTAATCCCTTGCTTTAGTTTCATCTAAGCCAAGAGAAAAAAACGAAAGGGAAAAAAAAGGATAAAATATTTTGTATTCAATTAAAAGAGCTTTCAAGAGTCATAAACATTTGTCTCGAGAAAGAAAACTTCTTTATGAAAAGAGTGAGCATTAAGTCATTTTCAATAAAGGAATTTTTTTTTATACAAATAGGAGAATGTTTGCAAAAAAATGAAAATGTTTCAATTGAAAGGATCAAGGGACGCTAAATAAATAACAGAGTGAATTGTTTTGTTATTGCATTAATAAAAAGGGGATATTTTGAACTCTGACTTCTTTGCCATAATTCTTGCAAAAGTTCCAGAAATACACAAAACACAATGAAACTTTTTCTTTAATTATATATATTCATACAAATTTCACCATTTGAGAAGCAAAAACAGGATTAAATACTTCTTGAAAATTAAATTTATTTGGAGTCTAAGGTCATCGCATTTAAAGTTAAACCAATTTAGAGAAACTGTTGTTGTAGTTACCAGTAACGCTTAGGAAGCAGCACGGTTAAAGATATATATCTCATGCACTGACGTCTTAAGACTTCCTGAGCTGTTGGGCACAAAAACAAAACTAGACCTTGGGCTCCTACACAAATATAGACTCTGCCTATGACCCTTAGACCAGTGCTTCTCAAACTTTCAATAGTGGCGACCCAATTTTCAATCATAATTTTATCTCACCCCCTTTTAACAATAATAATGTATCGAATGCAATAATAATGAGCTTTGATGCTAAAGTGACAATACGATCTTAATTATGAACCGTACAAATTAACAAGAAGATACGTATTAAATTATGTTTATGTTACTTTAAACTAATATATATTTTAAGTACATTACTTAAAAGTAAAATAGGATAATTATTATGTTATTTTTCTCTCTCTAATTTTTAAATTGGAACAGATTGCAAAATGATATTTAATTAAAGATTTATTTCCTCCATCATCCATTTCTAAAAGTACAAATGTCATTATCAAAGTAATCTAGTCCAGCTATACTCAAACTGCGGCCCAAAGGGGCTTTTTAAGTGACGCGATCACAACCCATTGCTCTGAGAAATTCATTTATTTATTTATGAAAATTTGGTGGGAAATTCTTTGTTGAAAAATCAAATATATCAATTTTGCTTTTTTGCTGTCGATGTCGTATGGGTGGGAATTGATATATTTTTTTCCGATTATAGTGATAATAGACAACAGTGGAGTACCGACCATTTCATGAGTGGAACTAATTTTTAACTGTGTTTCATATCAGGTAAGTGAAAAATATTCAAAGAAAATAGATTGTTTCAAGACGATTGGGAATTTGACTATTTTTTAGTGAAAAATAAGCATGGTTTCATTTGTTACAAAAGTGTATTTAAAAAATACCAATAAACAGGAATCGTTCAATGGCACTTTTCCTCGAATATGTCTTTCAAAAGATGATAAATAGGCTTTCTTGAATAATCTTTTCAACAACAAAATAATATTTGTTGTAGCAATGTTCTTAGCGATAACAATGAATATATATGAAATTTGTTATACCATTGGTTATCATATGAAACCGCTTACTGATGCAGAAATTGAGAAAACAATAATCTTAAATGCTTCCCATTAAGAAAATACTCAGTGACAAAAATAAATAATTTATATAAAATAATAATAAAAAGAAGCAAAATATGAGTTATAGTATTTGGATCAATTTCCACATTTTACATTTTCTTACGTTATCTTGATCTTAAAGTATCTCCCCCCCCCCCCTCCATTTATCCTCATGTTGCGACCTGCGTGAAATATCTAACATATGTATGCGGCCCCGCAGAAAAAAAAGGTTTAATACTCCCTGGTCTCATCTGTTGCTCTCTATCATATCTAATCACATCTGGCATTCTCGCGAACGTTTGTGTGAGTCTGGGCAATCTATCGGACGTCTGCACAAAACATGTAAAAAGGCTGTACCTCGTACAATTCCAGTCAATTTTCGAGTCGATACTTAAAACAAAATCATGGATACGCTTTTAAGTCGTAAGCGAACATTCGACTATAATAAAGTATCAACAAGTGCACAGACCAGCATGGTTCCGAAAATTAAATCAAGGATATATTCTGAAGAATACTTAAATTTTGGATATACCACTAATAAAGTACATGGAGAACAAAATGCCCCTGTGTGTTATGTGTGAAAATTCTCCGAAGAACATGTGGAAGTTGTTTTTAAAACCATTGAAAATCATTTAGCCATGATGGCAAAGAATTTTAAAAATTATTTTCTTGCTGAGGACAACTTGACAACAAGTTACAAGTGGGTTAGGGATCCATTTCAAAATACTTCAGAAGGGCTCTCAACTGCCAAAGAAGTAATCTTCATAGGGAAAAAAATTATTTTTGTAATAAATCGCTCTTTGAATTTTCGGCAAAGGTGGATGAGGAATAATCTACAGTGAATACAAAAGCATTTCCTATACTACATTACCCCATTTTCAACATCCTATCTTTGTGAAACCGGATTTTCTGCGGTGGCCGCTTTGAAGACAAAGTATAGATTTCAGCTAAATATAGAAAAATAACTCAAAGTATCAATTTCTTATATTAAGCCTTCCATTAAAAAATTTTACCCTGCAATAAGAGCCAATGGAAGTTATTAATAATTATTAAACTTGTTCTTAATTTAGTATTAAGAAATTAATTAAATTCTTTTTGCATTACTGGTTGAATAATCCGCTCTTTACGCGATTTCATTTTTAAAAAAATGAAACATTATTCATGATATAATAGCTGAATTACAAGAATAGTAAAACCAAGTGTACGGCAATGTATAGAAAAGTATAAAATGATTTTTTAAGTGAATAGTCATATTGTAAACAGTCTTAAACGAACTGTAACTTTAAGCCTCACAGAATTATCATTTAAAATTAATGTTAAATTATGAAAAATAATATAAAATTCAGGAGAAGAATAATTGTGTTATTTTTTGTATTGAAAACGAGAATACTTCAAAATGTCTTAACCCGTGAGCAGGCGCGCACTCAATACTAACGTTAATGGTCATGCGAGGTGACTCAGTCACCCCAATCCTTTTTATATAATTATTTTTAGTGTACACGATAAATATCGTAATTCCAGTGAATAATTTAATTAAGAGAAAGTATACTTATCTACTTTCAAGGACTTTTCAATTTTTCTTTGATAATTTGAAAAACAATCCACAATAAAACTGAACATAAATGAATCAAGTGTGCATGACCTTAATACAGGACATACGCAGGCCTGGGTCCAGTTGTCCTATGCCTTAAGACGCCCCTGATATCATGTTGTGTTGGTATCAAGACAAAAAAAGATGTGCATTTCACTTCAGAGATATTTGCAAGTTAAGATACAGAACGTTGAGGATGAGTGACTGAAGGAATTAGAAGCGATAGAACAAACAAAAAATCGCTTACAAAAGGTGATGTACAGAAATAACATTAAACAATAAAAACTTTGCGAATTATTTAACCTTTAAATAAATTCTATAACTATATTTTGTAAGTGAAGGCCATGAAATTTTAAGGGATGCCATTTAAAAAGGAAACATTTTTATAATAAGCTTTATTACTTGTAGTTTACTTTTTTAAACTTTTTAAACTTATGCTAGATTTATTACTTCTATTTTTATTTTATTTTCAAGTTTATTTAGATGCGTAATATATAATTTAAATTATCATCTTCTCTTCCTCCCCCTCCTTTAAAAAGGGGGGAGGGGGAACTTCTGCACTGAAATCATTTTTTGTAGTTCTTATTTCGATTAATTATAATTAATGCAATTAAATAAAGCCTGGCGTTTTTAATACATTCCTTGACAATTTATCATATGTCGCTTTACTTCTATTAGTAGCATATGTCACTGAACTAGGTGTCTACAAACATGTTAATATTGCAGATTCATTTAATCAATGCATTGAAATACGCGAATGTACTCTATTTAACTAAATTGAGATTTGAAGCTAGTGATAAGTTATTTGGTGTTTATGAAATGTATCTTGATGTTTGAAATAAATACGATTCACGCAAAGGAAATAAATGTGTTTGTGTGGATTGTTCTGTCGAAGTTACTATAAATTAATTTTTGAACAAACTTTAAAATAGCTCACCACCTTCATTGAATCCAAACAGAATCTAATACTTTTATTCCACTCGCGAGGCTATTACATATACAGGGTGGTCTCGAATTCATGGTACAAACTTTTAGGGAGGATACAGAACATTATAACAATCTTTTATTATAAGGAATGTAAGGGCGAAAGTAACGTCGTGAGGCACAAACGCAAAATATAAAACGGTGCGTTTGTTGAAAGCATCTTTGACTAGTGTTACGTTTGCAATAACTGTTCCTAACTGTTCATCACATGAACTATGAAGCCCAGCTGCAGTGCACATTACTGTACCACCCTCTGGCAGTCGGAGAAGATATCCTACCGGATTTAAAGCTTCTACTCGTTGAAAATCGAAGAGGTGTAAGCAATTTTCGCTTAACACTCTACAAATGGTCTGATGACTCACACTTACGTGATGAGCAACAGCTCTTGTGCTTGACTCTGGTCTATCTCAGCTACTACGCTCAAGAAGTTTTCTTCAAGGCTTGGACTGCGTACAGCTCTTCGTCGACCAGCACAATGTCTGGTGACGAGGAATGAACGTATTTTACGAAGTTGACGATGTAACCGCTGTGAACCGGCATTCGTCGATCAGGAAACTGAGCGTGAAACATTCGTACAGCATCTGGGGCGTTAACATTCACACGACCAAACATGAAATGCATGTCTGCGTTTTCGACATACTTGAAGTTTCTCTTCGTAGACTTCATCACAATTGCGAATGGTGCTTTTCCCTACTGAGATGCAGCATGTTGAACGGTGGCTGGACATCTACTGCTCCCTACCGACAGCGCAACCTACCGATAACTCCATTTTTCTTTTCTTTTATTTCCTCTGTCTGCGCCTCACCGCGTCACTTGCGCCCAAACATTCCTATATAATAAATAAATGTTACAATGTGTCCTGTATATATCCTTAATGTTTTTACCATGAATCTGAGACCACCCTGTATACTAACCATTACCCACCCTTTTCCCTGAGTATTTTAGGTTGTTGTATATATACGCACAATTTGGTGGAGTGGAGGGTGCCTTCCATTTATCTTTGGTATGTGAATAATATACCCGATTTTTCTCTAGTTCTGAAGCGTGACGGAGGCTTGCCAGACTACACTCTCGCGTCATTCCAGTGGTCGCATCAAGTGCATCTCGTTCTCAGAGAACAAAAAGATCTCCATGTATGCAAAGTGTCAGGATTGCCATGTTACTTCCGAGCGCAAAATGAATTGTATGGATTTTACAAGTAAATATATCTATACGAATCCCCTTCTTATGGTCGATTTTTTAAGAGTTAATGGTGTAATAGATATTGCCTAACTTCTTCATACTCTGGAGAATTATCTACAACACAGCATATACAGTAATACCCAAACATGTGATAGGTTGAATTGAGTGATAGCAGTGTAAGTCAAATTCGCGTAAGTCGGTGTATAAATTCGCATATAAATACATATGAATAATATTTAGTTGAGGTCGGAGACGAGAAAATTATACTTCAGAAAAGAAAATGCTTAATAAAATTTGAGATAACACAAATACAAAATCACAAATCGAAGTTATTTTGATGTAAAAGGTTTCATAAAGTCTAACAAAAAAATCTGCCGGCTAGAAAAAAATTATTTATTCTCCCTCAAAATTTCCTCGTAGTATGCTAATAGATTTTATCCCTTGGTTTGTAGAAAAATACGCTCTTCGTTGCAGTCTGTATATTCTAAAATTTGTAACCTTTTTTCGATTATACTGAGGTTTTCTGTCAAATTCCTAAACTTTATTTGATCTTCTGACTAACTGAGTCTAAAGAAAGTCGTCTTCATTGCCGTGCTCTTGCTAATTCATTTACGAGGTACAATCCAAAAATTTGGAGATTGCAGCCATTGATGACGACGAAAGCAAGTACCTAACTACACCATTTGAGTACACCTTTTAAAATGGATTCTCCCAACCCTCTCCGACATCCCCAGGATGATTTAGTTCATGTTATGTGACCGAAACGCACGCGCATCTGTTATCTTTAGAAGTTAGTCAGCTTTGAACAGAGCTGCAACATTAAATTCTATCAACGCTTAGATTAAACAACAAATAGAGACTTTGGAAATACTAAGAAAGGTGTATGATAAATCTATCCTGGCGAGATCCAAGATTCACGAATGGCATCGACGTTTCAAAGAGGGCCGAGAATCAATCGAATGTTGGACCACTTTCGACTTCACGGAACGCGGAAAATGTTGCGTTGTTGTTTGAATGTGTTCGAAAAGATCGTCTACAAGCACTTGCACAAATCCCTGAAGCTGCACACTTTTGAAGATGTGGTTTGAGAAAATCCATTCGTCGTAAATGGTATTAGTTCTGGCTGAGTGGTAACTAACATCTTCTGCATGACAACGCGCTTGCTCATCGATCCCAATTGGTAAAAGAGTTTCTCACCAAAACTCGCACTGACGTGCTTCCACGTCTCCCTATTCACTAGACATAGCCCCGTGTGAATTTTACCTGTTGTCATTAATGTAAAAATATTTACAAGAACTCCGTTTTGTGTCATCAGATGTGAAAGCAGCATCGCAGTAGGCCTTACAGCAGGTTGCGAAAAATGGCTTCAGCAGGGCTTCTAGAAGTTATACAAACGCTAGCAGAAGTGTATCATTACTACTTTGAAGGTGTATATTCTTCGGTGCTGTTAACAATTCGAGATAAGGTTTTTTACACCTTGCCCTTTAACTTTTGGACCATACTACTTATATGAGCTCATCAATTATCAGCTTTGTGATTGTGGAAATCCAGCAGTTCTTCAACGTCATACTGTCCACTTCTGAATTTATTTGCCTATCAAGATCGACAACTTCATCAATCACATTACCAATTTCCTCAATTTTTCTTTCCTTCCTTTAAGCAGAAGACGAATTGACGAAATTTGAAAATCGCGTAACTCCGGGTTTGAGTGAGTCGTGGTAACGTTAGTCGAGGTATTACTGTATACTGTTTTTAAGTTATTGATATCGTCTCTTATTTTAAAAGGGGTGAGGGCGTGAATTTCTCAAACTGAAGTATAGTTACCTTTTATGCTCTTGCAACCCTTCTAAGTTCGTCTTCCCCAAAACTCGGATTTAGCAGGTCATCTACATAATAAAAGAATCCTGCTTACCAAATTTGAAGTTTGTAGATCTAATATTCAAAATTGAGAAAAAATTTTATGTATACTCTTCCGTAATCGCTCATCCTCCCTGCAACCCTCTTGGGAGTCGAACTCCGTTTTGGACAGATTTCTACCTAACAAAGGAAAGATACTTGCCAAGTTTAAAGAATGTAGGTATAAAAGTTCAATTTTTAAAATTCAATTTTTAATTGCGTGAAAGATTCCATTTTTTCCTATACATATTATCTGATAATAAATATTTAGACACCCATTCAAATGAGAATATCTGCGTTCCTAAACTACGTCACACCTTCTGTACTTAAATATTGTGTAAGGAACAGCATTGGCATTAGTCGCATGCAAGATGCCACGAAATTCAAAGCTATTTGACTTTGAAAAGAGCGTAGTTGTTGGATATCATGGAAAAAGCCTAACTTTAAGAGACATGTCTAGTGAGGGAAACATTCCAAAATCAACAGTGGTTTTTGTGGTTAAAAAGTTACAGCTGGGTGGGGATTGTTGAAATGTGCTTCGACCCGGCAGACCCATGAAACTAAGATACAGAGAACGATGAGTGCTGTCCAAATAAATTCGAAAAAACCGCACCAAACCGATGGCCCACGTACTGCAGGAGTTCCAACAAGTATCAGGGTTTGTTATTTCGATAAATACCATCCATAAGAAAGCTCATTTGTTTGATTTCCATGGTCTTGCTGCCCCCCATAAGCTTTTGATTACAAATTTCAACCATGCTCCTCGGTTGAGGAGATGCAGGGAAATTTGGAATTAAACTGAAGATGAGAGGAAAGAGACTCTCTAGAGTGAGGAATCGAGGTTCAATATCTACCAGTCGGATTGCAGAGCCATGGTTTGGCGTATTCCTGAAGAACGCCTTTTACCAGAATGCATTGTCCCTATAGAAAAGTTTGGCGGAGCTGGAATTATTATCTGGAGATGTTTCTCGTGGTATGGACTGGGACCCTTGATCCCAATTCATGGTGGGACCAACGCCGACCCTATTACACTATTCTAGATAATAATGTGCTTCCTAAACTGCTGAACTTTTATGGGTTGGACCATTGTTTCTTCCAGGATGACAATGCCCCCTGTCATGCTGCGAGGTACACCATAAATTGGTGTGATGACAATGGGGTAAACCGACTAGACTGTCTGGCCTGGAGAGTTCAGACTTGAATCCTATAGAACACCCCTAGGACGAATTGGATCTCCAAATTAAAAGTGATGCAGCAACCGTCCGAAATCGGCGAACGAACTTGCATGTCTTTTCCAAGAAGTGAACGAAAGTACCACTTTCCATCATCCAGACAGACTTGGCTCGGAGGGTTAAGAATGTACCTCTATTAAGGCTTCTGGTGGAGGCTCTACCAACTATTGAATATGAATAAATTTTGTCCATCTCTTTTTACCACAGGTGTCCAGTTACTTATTGGTGGAGAGTGTATGTAGAAAGAGTAAACGATATATTTCAAAACAATTTCAGAATATCGAATTACAATTGAGTAGACGATAAATAAAAAGTAAATCAAAAACTTGGACCAAAAGAGATGTGTAAAGGCTTTGCTTACAACGCTGTTTTGATCTGTGAAAAGAGGGCGTTGGGGTGAATGGAATCGGTTTTTTATTTAAGCGATAAAAAGGGTGGAATGGAGAAAGACAGGACGAACTAGACACCTACAGTAGATCCATAATATTCTATGTCCTTCATACTTGTGAATGGTGTTGTGTGTTTTAAAATATTAATAATAAACTGTAAATTCGGTGAATGGTAGTAATGTTTCCAATCAACGACATGATATTGTAACAGAAACATCAGCGTTCGCCCCAATTGCAATATTTTTCCTCAATCCCATCTGCTAAAATCTGTTTATGTAGTTATTTAATTTATGATTCTTTTTTCATGACTTCCTCATTTTGTGCTATTTAGAACTATATTATGCATAACAAGTTACAAATGCCATTATTTTGGAGCACTGAATGAATGATCAGACTAATACATAGACTTTTTACATAGATACATAGATTTCGCTCAATTAAGCTCTACACTATATATTTGTACTTTGAAACTGGATTTAACGTCTTCCGTAGTCCTCTGGTAAAACTTGTTATTCTATATAGACGTCTTCAAAGTAAACGAACTTCCAGGAGATGACTAATCTGTAATTAAAAACTGCTGTTTCTCAAAGCGAATAGGAGTATTTTCACTTCGAACAACGGGGAAAATATTTTCACATGTTGTTAGAAAGGAAATACTCTGATACTGAAAGGGTAAACGCAATTATAATAAAAAGGAACTTTTTTTTTATGCTCACATTAAGGTTAAAATAAAATTTTGTGTGGCTGAATCTCAGTTGTAAGACTTACAAAATGAAAAATATATATTTATTTATAATAAAAAAATATTGATCACAGAATGCTATAAAAAGTTATGTTTGCTTTGTATCTCCAGATATTTTTATGAGAAGTACAATAAGAACCTTATTTTTACAAAAAACAATCAGAAGAAAGAGTTTTTACATCAAAAAAATCCATACCTAGAAATTTTGATACTGCGTTCTATACATATTGAACAAGTTTTGCAGAAATTTTTCTAATTAATAGTAAGAAAGTAATTAGAGGTTTTAGTCAATTTACAGTAAGGAGTGCAAAAATTCCTCATTTCTGCCAATCATCCGCTTTTAAGCAATATAATAGACTAAATTCATGTGACGTCATTGTCACATGATAAATACAATCAAGTGCTCCCAGCCAATCACTTTAAAATTTCATGTTGTGCCGTAACCACATGATAAATGCTATCAAGCGTTCCCAGCCAATCTGTTCAAAAAGTATTGTGACGTTGTAGTCACATGATAAAGATAATCAAATGTTTCCAGACAGTCAGTTCTATCGTCTTACTGTTGCCAACTTATGATTTTTACAGAAACTTTCTTTTAAAAATTTCATACTAGTTAAAAATAATAAAGTACATAGGTAAATAAAATGCACTGGATTAAAAAGTGCACGCATAATGTAAGAGTTTTTTTTTATTTCGAAAAATTCTTGTTATACGCGTATTTTATACGTATTATAAATCTTAGTACTTGAACATGTTTGCCCAATTATAAATAGGTAATTGTATTTGATTTTTAAATGACAAGGTCAGTTTTGAATTTGTAAGAGACAGTTTTAGTTGAGAATTCCCTCACTAGATGGCTGTACCAATCAGCCTAACATTGGCTCGAATTTAGAGCATATCAGGAAATCCTAATTATTAATTAATTATAATTTTAAAAATACATAATTAAAATATTATTGATTCACCATGTAATTTAAAACAATCTTTATTAATTTTTTAAACTTTATTTATAATTTATATTTTTGTATTTTTATATATATTATTAACTTGTATGTGTTAACTGTAACTAAACTGAGCGTTCTGTAAAACGTGGGAATCCCACGCACTTCTCCTCTGACCGCTGAACTAGAATGTTGAATTGAAAGTTTGAGAAATAAACTGTAAAATTGTTTAAAAAAGGTTGTCGCCTGATTGTGATGGAAATTACCAAGTAAAACGCAAACCTTCGACGAACGAACTGAATTTAATATTGTTCCCTTATTGGAGTCTTCAAATAAGTGAACCGATAGGCAACAATAAATTCAATGGAAGACATGTGATTACATTGGTCATTTGACCAACATGTATCCAGTCCATTGTGATTTTTCAAAACAAAATCATTCTTCAATTGAAAAAAAACTCTCAACCGTATTTTTATGTTTTCAATATATATATATATATATACATATAAGTAATGACATTTTCCTTCTAATATTATCATTATTTTCAAATGTGTATTATCGTCTGCGCCTCTTTATATAATCATCACACAATCGATTCGCAACAAAAAATTTTATTCTATTCCTTCAATAAACTCTTCTTTAAAAAAATACCCCCTCCCCCCCCCGCAATAGGATCTTAAAAACAATTTTTCATAAAAAATATCTTATTTTTATCATATTCATATATTTCCATCTCCGCCTTTATCGTGCTGCCGGAATTCTTAATTTTGTTTAAAAAAGAAGTAATTTTTAACTGACTCTTAAGGTCTTTTCTGTAGAAATATTGCAGCTAATTAAGATTTTTGCTCTCTCAATTCTCCTCGTTTGCTCTAAGAGGTGGGATCATTGCCTTGTTCTGTGCTTGATTAGCCCTTTCCATGATAAATGATTTTACCGATTAAAATTCAATTTTTCAAGCGTGTAAAATTATTTTGTAATCTAGATTGTGCCTGACACTGCCTCATTTTATATACACTATTTGATGAAAAACATCGTGTTTTATGCATAAGTTTGAATTCGAAGAATGTTTAAGGACTTTAAGAATTTCGTATGTTCTTAGAACGTTTACACGTCTAATTCTTTTAGCGATGTATGAGTTTAAAACTGTTTCTATATCAAATATTTCCCACAATTAAATAAGTACTTTGAAAAATGTAAGCTTTTGTTTTATTTCGTATTCTAATATTTTAACTTTAGATTGCTTTAGTTGATTTGTGCTTATATTATACATGTTATAGTTATTTTGATAATGTATACGTGATATAAAAAAAGAGTTGCGTCGTGACTCAGCCCTATTTTGGACCGAGTTCACACCGCCCGACGCGTCTCTAAGTGTGGGAGGAATCATATCATCACCAACAAAAGACATAATAACAATTATTTATTTAAGACAGACAACACAAGTTCAGTTATAAGTGGAAACCTAGGAGTGATTCCCTAATACCTCGATTTATCCTAATACGTCGTTTAATCCTAATACTCAAATCTAATACACAAGTATAATACTCAAGTCTAATACTCAAGTCTAATACTCAAGTCTAATACTCAAGTCTAATATTCAACTCTAATATTCCCGTCTAAGTAATCTCAGCTATCAGAATGGACACGGAGACGAACTCTTGCTAACCTCAGGTCGGTACTGAATCTATTTCTTTCAATGATTAATTTAATACTTTACTTTAATAATATATCACTATCAAATGCGCGCTAAGCTCGTGAAGTAATTTTCCGTCGATACTTTACATGCAGCTTGGCAACTCCTTCTCCCTTACATTTACAAAATCTATACTTTATATAGTTGAACTAATTAGCATATAACTATCTTGTGTTTTTCCCGAAGAGGCTGTGAAATAGTAAAAATGCTGTCCTCAAAGTTTCCCAAGAGGATTAGTGAGGAATTCTCACGGATAGCCCCGTCACAGTTGTTTTAAAATGAGATTTAATTGATTAATATATCACTGTTCAGCTTACAATTTAAATTTCTAAATAAGTAATCTGTAAGTTAAAACATGTCTTATTGGATAATTTATCTTTTTTTTTTTTTTTTCAAATTAAGTAAGGTCACACATAGATGAATTTTTGTAGAATACTTCATTTTAACCAAATCATTTAACTTTTTATGTATTAAAATCTAATCAGTAAAAAATAAATAATTTTTTCCTTTTCTCAATATTTTTTTCTTTTTTTTAAATAAAACATGCATATGTAATTTTGTAATTCTGTTAAAATGCAAGTGCAGTAGAACGTCGTTTATCCGAACATTTATTATCCGTTGCATCAAATATCCGGGCCAGGTTTTTTTTTGTCAATTACATGTACTATAATAAGCCTTGCTGTGTACTGTATATGAACAAGTATTTAAAAAGCCTCGCGGCTTCAAAAATGTTTCAAGCCTTCTTACTCTTTACAAGGCTCAAAAAAGTGCGTGGATGAACTCTGCCCTTTTTTCTGAATGTTACTCTCAAGACTTCCTTCCCAACGTCAAGAAACTTCGTGAACGCGAAGGGAAAGCAGGCAAATTTTTACTGATTCTCGATAATGCTCCCTGTCCCCCACCTGTTGAAATTCTCAATGTAATTGATGATTACTTCAGCGTGATGTATCTTCCACCAAACGCTAATTTCAAAATTTCAGTACCATTCTCAAACAAAATTTGATATTCTTACCTTGCCTTTCAACGTAAATTGTGAAGCAGTGAGGTCAGATTTGCACCTTGAATTAATTCAGTTGCAATCTAACAATCGTCTAAAGTACTTTTTACTAAATATGTCAAAGTTACAACTGTACAAATCATTATCAAAAGTAAATTTTCCAACTTTAATATCTCACACCCAGAAAATCAATGCTTTGTTTGCTTCACCTTATATATGTGAACAAATGTTTTTAACTATGAACCTTAGAAAGAATTATTTCAGAAATACACTGACAGATGAGCCTTTAGCCATGTCCCTTAGAATCAGTATATCTCAGTTCTAACCTCGCAATATAAGAAACATTTAAAACTGAAATCACAATTTCATTAACATATTAAAATTGTAATACTTGTATAATGTTTTTTAAATTTTAGAAAAACTTATGATGACCCGCCTAACTTTTTTCCCCCAATTTTTGGCCAGTGACAGAAAAAGTTTGCCCATCCTTGCTCAAGAGCCTGTCGAAGTCGTCCTAACGCAGCCTTTCACAGGAGTAATCTGGCCTTAACATTGTAGCCCCGCAGCAAACAAATGCGAATAGCAATATTGCGAAACAATATACTCTTAATAGGCCACGATTCTGCCGCTATCGAATTCAAATGCTTCTTGGTAGCTATTTCTCTTTATACAAGGCATTAGATGATCTTCTCAGAAACGACCAATATTCAAGAATGATTCCCGAATGAGAAAAAAGCTGAGTAATTTTCCGTTTATATGGAATTTGTGAGAAGCCGTTTCTCCCTCTTGTATGGTACAATTGCCCTTAAATGCTAATATTTTGCATATCACAGCATCGTCTTCCCTTTATGCAAATTTGACGTTTGTATCATCTCTTCTTCATGGTGTTATGGTTTTAATTCTCAGCTGTATATGTTAATTGTTTTTAGAGTGATGCGATATTTAAGTTTGATGGTGTTTAATTAAAACGCAATAAATCACCACAAAAAATATGAATTTCTTTTCTAATTAAATCTGGATCTCTTTTGACCTTTTGATCTCCCGCTTCCCTTCTTTAGTTAATCCCATTGGTGTGGTGTGGAAGAAAGGAGAAAGGGAGCCAGCTCAGGTGTCATTCTCGTTAATGACCATGGTTCAAAATTACGAGGTTCGTCGCCGAAAGCCATTGAATAGCTGAATATCCCTCATTCCCTTCTCTGGTAGACCCAATATGCAAGATTTGATTATAATTTTTCTTTCAGAAATCTGAAGCTCAAAAAGACTAAAATATATTCACATTAAAAACTAGTCAGTAATCATGAACAACACTCATTTTAATTTCAGTCCTCAAATTAACAATTTATACTCCATCATATTCAGAAAATTTTTCTTATGTGTGCGTGCGTGTGTTTCAATGATATCTTTTTATCTTAATTTCCTTCTAATCGTTATTAACATATATTTTGTTCAAAATAATTATTTTCTGTCATCTCATACTCGAATGCAATCTCGACATCGCATTTATTCTTTGCGCTATGATGACATTTTTTTATTTCAAAATGATTTGTTTGGGGGGGGGGATGTGGGTTTGACCTGTAGCTGCTTGTCGCTTGATAGTACATAATCGTTGTAGATAGCTCGTGTTTAACGCTTCCTTCGCAAAATGAAACTGTTGTTTCTCAATCAAAAATCTTTGGTCCTATGTCAATAATTTGATTCGAAAAAAAGAAGATATTTAATTTAGAGGATTTAACAAAGTATTTTATTTTGTTTTGAAAATAATATATAGATATTTTTTAAAGAATCGAATGCGATCGTTCAAAATGGCTCCGAGAAATCTACACAAACAATATTTTTAGATTTTATTTTTAATTCACTGAAGCAGCAAAAGAACTATTCGCGACGGACCTCGCAATTTTGAACCTCAGTCAAGTTATGAGGATGACTCCTAAGCTCTGAACTTACTCTCCAAACTACCACAACTTAACAACGTGAGGATTTTGTACCTCGACGGATTTAACATTCATCACACCTACGACGTAACAGGTGTGTAATTGCGCCAGGTATTGAACCCATCAATTGACAACCCCTACCCAGAGACGTCTTAAGATTCTTTGAAGCCATGGGCCCAGAGAAATCTTTTTTGAGGTCTTGGGTCCCTATGCAAAGTAAGCCATACCTGAGATCTGTAAAAATAGACAGTATATAGCATGCATTGTCAAATACTTCTTCAAACGGTAATTTGAAACAAGTAAATGTGCATGACTCAAAATCTCAAGAACCTATTCAAATACCGGCTTTACTAATGGGCGCATTTCGACTAAATTTGTTGAATGATTCTTTATGGTATAACGCCTTGGCCTAGACATTGACAAACGTATTCACATAATGATGTAGTCTTATCACTTTCCATAGTTGACATGCAGCTTGAAATTCCCCTATTTTTCGGAGAATATGTACGAGAAAAATGTTTGACCATTAAAATTATCCGGGTCAGGATCTTATTAAGACAGAGTCGAAAACAAAACGAGGTCCTCACCGATAACTGATACTGGGCCTAGTTGCCCCATGTCTTAAGACGTCCCTGCACCTACCACGAGTTCATGACCGTGATCACTGGACTGTTGCAGCCATAAAATATATTTCAGAAGGCATTGAGCCTGGAAAAATACTAAATATTAAAAAAAAATTTATTTTTAAGTGAAATAAACCTACGAGGGTAATTTCTCGCATGGTTACTGCTTGGTGATAAACTTTAAATTTGAAAAAGATGATCTGGTGAGGGAAATCTCCTAGTCTCAAGAGTTCTTTTGAAATTCGTCACAGATGGCCAATAATGGTTTCATTTTGTTTCAGAAACGGAAGTAAATTTTTAAGAATTTGCTCTGTACATGGGAGGGTTCAGGTCTTGTGGGATATGGAGCAACAAAGGGTATTATTCTAGTATGGAAGGGAATTATCGGAGGGAATTATTTAGGAATATAATCCGACGCTATTGGTCAAGCCTCACTATTTCATTTTTAAACCTGTTTAAGCACACATTTAAATTCAATTTTTTTTAAACATATTATTTAGTGACTGAGCTCACGAGTGTGAAGTAAAATAATTATATTCTGTTTACTTTTAATGTTATTTTACGGTTTCTTCTGCTATTTATTTGACAGAACAATCCAAATATAGAAATCACCGAAATACTTTGGTGTAAGATTGGCCCATATGCAAAAATAAAAATTTAACCCGTAGGTTTTATTAACTTATTTTATAATTCTCAAGCAAAGAATTTAATTTTTTACTTTGCAGCAAATTTTGTTTTTCTAATATATTTTACTAGTTTTTGAAAATGTTCCTTTTCTGTAGCTTTTTAATATTTGAACCACTCTGTAACCGTAACAGCTGTATACAAAGCATTTATTTATTTTGAAATCGGTTGTTTGCTTAAATTTCCCAATTATGTCTGCTAATCCAGCCGGTGAATGGTGTTTAATTGAAAGTGATCCTGGAGTTTTTACAGAACTTATTAAAGGATTCGGTAATATATTCTCTTTTTTTATATTTGTTATGACAATATGCATGAAAACGAGGGTTGTAGTTTACACTTATCGATGTTTCATGTATACCGAAATATTTAGTGTTTATTTTTAACTTATAATTTCACAACAGGTTAATAGTTGTTATTTCATGTGTTTCAACTTGAAAGCAATATGTTTTTTTCAGAAATTAAAGAAATGTTGGACTATACTATTATCTTTTAATTCAGCTGTAATAACTCAAGCTCTCACAAAAAGTGAATCAATATATAATCTTTTCAGGTGCATATTTTTTTTCCAATCATTATTTAATAAATATATTAACGAATCATCTTAAAAATCCAATTATATTGTTGGGCAAGGTATGTTAATTTTACGAAATCATTCGGTGCAGTTTGTGTCATTCTTACCTGTTTTGGTAACAATACATCTTACTTTCTTTGTCCTGTTATGATATACCAAAAAATAGCTGTTAATCATCAATTAATTGTTTCAACTTTGTTAATATCAGACATATGTGTACATTTTTATTCTGGTTTTTTATCCATTGCATTGAATTTTTATATGGGATTTATCAAAAAAATTTCAAGTAACCAGTTTTTTTTATTGTGAAGGGACTGCAAATAAGTTTCTTCCATTTTTCCTCAAAGGTTCAGTCCTAGGAGAGGCCACACTCTTAGTGCGAATTATTTTGGTTGGCAATAATTGTGCCATCTTGGTAACCCCACTTTGATACACTTATATATGGTAAACCTAACAATTTCTGGAATTTTCATATTTTGTCAGTGAGCATTTCAAATTTTGTCATTTTGTTGTCAGGTACCGAGCAGGAAGTATGGCTGTGTGCATGAGTGAATATACGATAGAATTTTTTTGTATGAAGGAAGGATTGATTACTTCGAGTTATGAATGTCCTAATTGTAGTGAGTAAATGGGATTATAATGAGCAAAAGAGTGTTGTTATGGGTGGATTTGAATGGAGATGTCGAGAAAAAGGTACTAATGTGCATGTTGTTTGCAGAAGTATAAGAAAGAATTCGTGGTTTTCTAAGAGAAAGTTAAGTTTCTATGATATTTTGCGTGTAACTAAAAAGTGGTTTGGAAGATGTATGAATGATTATGTTCAAACCATTACCTCGCAGAATATATATGGTGGCATTCCTACGATCATTCGCTTAGCGATGATACCTTCAAGGCTTTTTTAAATTCTATCATGCTGTACACTCCACTCAAAAAAGATCAGCAGTAAGAAAGTAAGTGCTGTTTTTATATTTTTGTATCTTAAATATATTTGAGTAATTTCTGTATTGTTTACATATATTTTCATTACACATCCACCGTGTGTCCTGCTATATTCACTTGCAGCCATTGTCGGGTTCGCTTGGCGCTTTTCTTGGTTTGTCACCCAGGGTGTGGCTCACCTAGGGTTTTACCGTTTCTCATTTTCTGATAGCAGACAGAACTCTTCATTTTTTTAAACTATCCTTGAATTGGTACATCATTCAAATTTACCAAAAATTGGGAAGTGTAGCTCAGACGGACCATGTACCAATGATCAAAATAGCTAATCATTGGAAAGATCAAAATTGAGGGAATACAGCAGGTAGGGTAGATCTTTCCAATTGAGTGGTTTTGAGTAGGTTTTGACCAATCTTGTAACACCTAAATAAGCATTATCATGTTGGAGAATGTCTTATCTAGAGTAGTAATGGATGCATTTTTCCTTGAGTGCTTGACACAGTATCATCGATTATGTTTGGTAGACAGCCCCAGTAATAGTTTCATCTGGTTTGAGCTGCTCCACACAACACCAAGCTGGTCTCGCCAAATACATGGCATGAATTTTTTCCCATGCTGGTCAATGTTAAAGCAGGGCCATGTGCTCTTTTGATTATTGTAGTAGATCTGCCAAATGGCAGGAACTTATTTGTACTCCTTTTAATATTAATGAGGTTTGTACAAGATCTAAAATCTTGTACTGAAATGTACATTTCCTCACTTAACATATACTATTTTCAAAAAGTAATTTAAAAAGATCAGCATTTTTTCAGTCTAATTATAGATTTATGTATCTCTTTGTGAAGTTAATCCTTTTGGTGATTATTAGAGATTGCTACAAGCATTGGATCCAATAGGGCATGAGCTATTGCCACATCACAACCAAAATTATGCATTCCCATAGGGAGGAGTAAATCAACTTGGCAACCAGGTGTTAGTGCTCCTGCACCACAAAGACTTATTTTCTGTTAGAGTTGTAATTCTTCTGTGGATAAATAAACCTTTTTAAAATCATTAAGAAAGATGCATCATTGCTCATTAACTTGCTTTATTTGGGCTTCCTTTTTTATTTGAAATTCAAAGTTTAGAATAGAATATCTTACGGAGCAATTGAGTTTTAAATCTAATCAAAAAGTTTGTAGTGTTGTTATTGTCACGCATTTCATTCTGAGATACATACAAAAGATGACAGATATATGAACAGAAACTTACAATTCAATAACAGAAGAATATAGACTTTATTACAAATGATGATCCCAACATAGAACAAAATGGGTGTGCTGCATTCCATTTGAGACAGGAATCCATTTTAGGCAAAGTCCAACTTCTTTTCTCCCAAGATACATCCATGCCTTAATCAGGATTTGAACCCAATCCTACTCGATTGCAAGCAAAGTATTATAACCAACATACTGGCTGGGGGCAGAAGTATGTATTACAAGACAGTAATTTCAAAATGAAAACATGGTTGGCATTTTGAATTCACATACTTGTTCACATTAAATTCTGAATCATATCTTCTATTATTATTCTCTAGAACCTCCAAAAACAATGTGTATTCATTCCTCTCTTGATATTTCTAAATAAATTCGACAGTCAAGTTGTTGTCTTTTCAATCAAATGCTTGTCATTTTTGCAAACTAAACATTCGATGTTTAAAATTAAAGTTTTTGAAAGGCATCAATTTTTTATCACAGGTATTTTTCCTTTCTGCTACAAAAACTTTTAAGAAAAAGAATATATAGATTATTCATCTCAGATGTACTCTTAAAAAGAAAACTGAAGGCAAATTCAAATATGTTTGTGTATGTGTTTGCTATGAGTATCAAAGCTGAATTCTTAATAACATTTTTTATTCAAAACAATAAAATGTTTATCCTGAAAATAATTGCCAAATACATCTGCCAGTTTTAAATAACAATTAATGTGGAGAATGCATTATATAATTAGAATCGGTGCATATTTTATTGTATCTGGATTACTAAAGTATACGTCTGCCAGAATGAAATTATTAGATCTGGAATGTACTTCGCTTATATAGAATGTAATAACAAAATGTTTACATTCTTTTCATGAAATTTTCATCTTTCACTAACATTTTGTTTCAGCATTATGTGATAAGTCATTAACAAAAAAAATAGCCCCTCAGGGGACTCGCCTTCTTTAGGTGAATACGGGTGTCACAATCCCGAGGTGCCCTAGTAATCTTTTCCTTTTCCGACGGGGTTTACTGTCTTTGGTAAACATGGGCTTCACGAACCCGGGGTACCCTAGTGATCCTTCTCTATTTTCGACCCTCTTTCTTGTCATTCAATTCATTCTTTCTTTCTCTTCCCGTCTAGACCACAGATATTAAAACAAATGTTTGGCGCAGTATAGCCGAAATCGGCTCTTGCGACAATAAACCCCAAAATCACTCACTCAACAAAAAAATAGCTAGAAATAAATTTATTATTCGGGAAGTTATATATAATTTGGGAGAAGTTATCCATAATAGGATAATATTTTGTCCTGTCAGAGAGGATTCAAAGTTCTGTTGGTGTGATATGGATGCAGATAGTGAGTATTTGGTCAAGTAATCAACATCTGATTATATTTCAAGATTATAACACTTATTGATTGTTTTTAACAGACTTGAGTTGGATAAAAATAAGTTGCTTGAAATGTTCAACAAACATTTTTTGTCCTGGCACATATTTTATGTCTCATAAACTTTTATTAATATTTGACAAGCTGTTTGCTCAGTGTCTATTATATTTTGTAAAACAAAATATAAAAACTTGTATTTTCAACATAAGATCTTTTTGGAATAAATGTTGAAATTTACTAATGAGAATTGCTTTTTGTAATTGCTAATTGTACAATAAATGATGTGTAGTAATGCATTAAAAATTTCGAAAAGCAAAAAAAGGTGGATAGATTTTTTCTCTTTTTTTAAAAAAATGTATTTATGTTTATAGTTTTAGTTTTCTTAGCTGATAGCTATTGATTCATAATGAGTAAGTTTTTAATTTCATTATTGAAAAAAAAAATTCTTAAATTTAATAAATTAACTTAATTAAATTTTGAAGTTGATTTTTACATTTAATCCTAAATAATATTGAATGCTCATTTTAAATATATTTCAGGGGGATACTCAATGCTGACTTCCTTACAAATCTACTTGCTTTGTCTCTTTGTCCCTTTAAGTGAATAAGCGTTAACTAATGTGTTGCATTATAAAGCAACTTGGGGGCTATTGGTGACAGGCCTTATAATTTTGAACCACTGTCAAGAGGTGAGGATGACACCTAACCTGGCACCTCTTTCTCCAAACTACCACACCATGCCAAAGGGAGGACTTTGAGCCATGATAGATTTAACGTGCATCCCTCCCTTTACATGATGAATGCTCAATGGCACTAGGCTCGAACTCATGACACATTACCCACAAACTCATGACCATATTCACTAGGTTACTGTTGCCATACTTTCCCTTTTAAATTAAATGTTTAATTTCATCTTTTTCTAAACAATATATATTAACGGGCATTACAGTAAAAATTAACATTTTTTTATTCTTTGAATGATATATAAAATATATATTCTTAAAAAGTAAATATACCTTATTCTTATATAAAATTATATATCTGCACTGACATTGCCTACATAATTTTATAGGTGTGAAGGGTGTGCAAGTAGAGGAACTTTACAGCTTGGATGCAGAATGTTTTGAAAAAATCAAGTAAGTATTCCCATATTGTGTCGACTATATTTCAGCAAAAGTGTTCTCTATTTATTATTATACCTAGCTGAAATGCCCGTTCTTCGCACGGGTTAAGTTTTAAAAACAAAAATTTATCTATTATAGAATTATAATATTTTTAGTGAGGGTAAAACCCTATATAAAAAGTAGTATAACCAAAAATTAAAAATACTTTTTTCAAATGAATGTTCACATTAGAAATAATTTTAAGCAAATTGCAATTTGGCCTCAAAGTAAATAATAATTAAACAAAAACAAATATATCAATGTAGGAGAGAAAATTATCAAGCTAAAGAGTAAATAGATATGAATGAATGCAAAAATAAATAAAAAGTACAGAAAAGCGATAGCAGTAGTGAGTTTCTGCTATGGGTGAAATAACCTGCAATAGATGAAATGAAAGAAAAAATTAATGATAAACTTATTCACTAAATGCTATCATAAATAAGAAATATTAGGAAGCCTTCTACTGAAAAAAATTAAATTAGCATTGCACCCATACCTCATATAATACTATCTAACATCTCTGTAATACATCTAATATACAGTATTAGATGTAATTCAATACTAAAAACATTTAATTAGTATGAACTAAAATCAAAATTTACCTAAAACAGGTCCCCATTGAAATAGTTCAGAACCAACAACAGTACTGAATCAAACAAATAATGAACCATGTTTGCTAAAAAATTAATTATTGAAACAATACTTTTTTGCAATAATTCTATTAAAAACTATAATTTGATTGCAAAGAGCAAAAGAATGAGCACATACAATGATAAATAACTACAACGACAATTGAAATATACATATCGTATATGGACAGTATAACATAAAATATGCATATGATCTCCAAGAAACTGTGAGGAACAGATTATCAGAAGCAACATGATAGCATGAGACGTAAAATCATTTCAACACTGAATTTTAAAGAAATCCAGAGGGAGATATGAGAAAATCTTCTCAAGGTGCATCCTTTCTCTGTGCAAACATTTTTACGATCACAAATGAAACAGTTTTCTGATTTGCAAGATTGCCATAAGCAAAGTTAAGTCATGACAAAAAATCTGGTCAAAATGGAATTCAAAAGAAAATATTACTTCAAGGTCACCTTATCATAGTTTCAGCAAATAGCCTTTTGTAAAAAAGAAAAATTATGATTTTTTTTTTCATTTAAAACAAAAATGAGTTCTTTTCGGTCATAGGGACCAAAAGGCAAAAAACAGCGATACACAAAAAAACATGGTACATTCTGGTTTCTCATAAATAGGAAGCATTATCTTCACGATATTACCAACATGTTAATAGCAATTAGTTTGAATTCAGTGTCATTTTCTTTCCGTTATAGAAAATCTGAGCAATATTTTCTACATTGAACAAAATATTGAATATGCCGATGAAGGAAGAATTATTATTAGGAAGGATGAATATTTATCTTCAACGACAGAAATTGGCATAGATATGTAAAACATGTAACATTTTATATGTTGTTGTTGCTTATGCCACCTGATCGACAGTAATATCAGATCAAGGTCCACGAAATTCATCGCGGCTAAGGGCTAGAATTTTACGCCTGTCGTTAGCCTAAGCTTTGAGCCCCCCAAGAGGGTGACAGTGCGATTTTGCTCAAGCAACAAAAAAACACATAACAGAAAATCTTAAACATTTAAAATTGAAATAAAAGAAACAAATAAATATAAAAGTAACCTTACACATAGTATAGAAATTATAATATTAATTCAAACCAAAAGATAAATAAAGATTTTATGAAACTACCATAAGCAAAACCTCATATGTGAATAGAAATTCTAACTTAAAATCACAATATTGACAATCTGTTGATCTCAATTAGTTTGAATTGAGTGCCATTTTCTACTTTTTTTTGTTACAATGGAAAAATATGGAACCTGCCAATAAAGGAAAAGGGTACTTATGTATTGGCGTTATCACAGCAAAATTTGCACCACAATATCAAAATAACAGATTCTTATGTGTCTTATATGGAAAAAATCAAATTTTGGTGAAAAAAGAGCCATTTTGACTGTGGTGACTCTAGTACGTTAGTATCAGGAAAAGCAGTACCCTTTTTCAACAGTAGGAAATGTACGTACATAAGATTTTATTGACCAATGCCTCTGTTCAAAATTACTCACCAAGTTGGCAACGCTGATTTCGCGTGTTGTATGCATTAAATTGGCAACTATGTGTTTTGTTTCATGTAATAGGTTGTGATAATATGTAAGAACTGAAATATCATAGGAAGATTTTTTGGTACTTATGTATTATTGCAACAATTGCCAACTCTATTAATAACTCGTCAAATTGACAACTGTGATTTCTTATGTGTTGTCCGCACTGAATTGGCAACCATGTGTTTCATTTCATATAATACCATCATAGGTTGCGATAATACATAAATACTTATTTTTTTGACAAATGGTCATGCTATGCAGTTGGAAGTACCGCTGAACTGTACTGAGCTTCAGGTGATGACTTAGTTTCACGCTATACATAGCCTAAGTACAACTGTATATTGATAGTATCACTAATTTCAGTTTAACAAAAAGAAAACCTCATACATAAATAAAAATTTATATTGGCCTTTGTATTCTTACGTATTAGCATCGCCACAGCCAAATTGGCGCTAAGCAAATCACGCTATATCCACCAAAATCTGACTAATTTTTTTTTTAATATAAAAACACGCAAGAATTTTTGTTATTACTGCTTCGGACCCAAACGGTTAAGACTGTATTCTGATAGGAAGATGCATGGGTCTTCCAGCTAAACATGTTATATATTTTTTCAATAACTAAATTAGTTTAATATACATTGTTTTACCTTATTTTTGGTATGATTATTCTGAACCATTTCTGGGTATAGATTTAATTCTGTCATTTCTCTTCAGCTTAAAAATTTGTGATTTTTTTTTATGTAGTCAATTGTATTTATATTGTAGTACCGTAATTTCGCGCGTATAGTCCGCGGACTATCTGTGTTTAAAATGCGAATTTTTGAAGCTGCGGACTATCCACCAGTGCGGATAATACGCTGGTTGTTCACGGTTAAAATCGTTGAAGTTTAGAAAACACGCTGTCGTGAACTGCCGATGATCTGGATTTATAAAAGCCGGGATTGTTAGTGAAAGCGAGAAAATCACTGACAGTGAAGATAGTGATGCTGAAAATGAACCTCTTCGGACACTCTTCCAGAAATATATTAGAACTGTTTAATTCTGATACCGTGGTGGCTTTGAAGGTGTTAATGCAAATGATGTGATTAATTAATATATTGATTAATTGTAAGACACTGTTATTTATTTGTATTTAGCATTTTATTTCATAAGTATATTAAGTAATGATACGGCCTTTTTCATTTATACTTAGTTCTTTGTTTTAAAATACATTAATATTGTCAATGGAAAATACGAATGTTGACGGATAGAATCCTTGTGGGAGTATCTGACTGATTTTGAATTTATATAAATGCGTTCATTGGACATATCGCAATAATGTTACAATTTTATTAAGTTAAAAAGGCTTTCAGTTTTTTTTTTCATTTGACCTTCTATGATAATTGATTCTTCATTCTGTTTCTATGTTTAGATTTAATATAGTCATTTCTGCCAGCTTACGAATTTCTGATACTGTAAGTAGTGCAAAATTCAATTCATTATAAAGGAAACAAACACATAGGCATCAAGTGTCCTCACTCAAGTTTTGACCACTGAACCTCATGTTTTAACAGTGGTTGAAAATCTCCTCAAATACAGCAAAGAGATATCCTATATGAAAATGAAACCGAAGAGACAAGTTCAGAAGCCTGTAACCGGAAGCAGAGCAGTCATCTAGGGTTCAACATGCAGTTTATCAAACCATCGAGATGAGTATTTTCAGATTCATGATCATGTAAATCTTAAATCTATTCCAGTTCATTATAAATGATGGCATCGACGAATAATACCTGATTCCTTAACAAATAAGAAGGTTTGAACTAGAGACAGGCCATCACCATCATTTAGACAACGAGCAAGGGATGTATCACCTAAAATCTGCAATAGCCCTATACTCAAAGTCATTTTTCAAACTAACATATATAATCAACATTAACGAATTGAAAATAATTACTCTAATGAAGTAGTTATAAAAAACGCTAGGTCTTAACTTAAAATAATAATTACAATATTTAAACAAACATCTAAACAATTCAACATTAACAGAAACCATAAAAATGATATTAAACCATTCAATTTGAAATTATTAAAAATTATAACAAACTCAATACACAAAAATTTCAAAGATAAAATGTCAAGTTTGATCTAAAACCAGAAACAAATGAAGATCAAATAAATACAATTAAAGGTCAAATAGAAAAGAATAATATTGATGGCTTCCTGAAGATTCACATAGCAAATACAATTGACTACACACAAATCGAAATTTTAAGCTGAAAAGAACGACAAATTAAATCTAAACTCGAAATAGTTCGAATAGATCATTCAAATTTTCGCACAAACAAAGTTTATATAAATACAATTTAATCTTAGTTATTGAAAAATACTATAATAGTGAAACACAAAATGGCATTTTTCCAAGCTGAATATTAGGTGTGCTAACTAAAATAGAAATTTGAAAACATTTTTGTGGATGTTTTTGGAAAACAAATGTAATCTCCACTAAGGTTAAGAACGAATAAATACTATATGATAAGTAAATTTCTATAGTGTGCTAAGATTTCCAAAAGCTGCTCGACATTAGTTTTATAGTTAAGACTGGTCATGGCTGATGATGTCATATCTCATTTTACTTTGGAAAATCACATAAAATCTGAATTTTAAAAAGTCTAAAGCGATTTCGAAAACTCTTCGGAGGTTATAGCATAACGACTATAAGCTTCTCATGCCAAGTTTTACAACTTCTGAGTTGTAATCTCCGAACAGCTGAAACAACAACTAGCTTTAACTTTGTTGTATGATTGTTTCAGCATATTTCTTTAATATTTAAGTAATATTCTTTAAATATTATATAACGCATGATAGGACATTGTTTCAATCTTGTTGATGAGGGCAGTTGATTGAACTTTTATTTTGCTTTAACACAATTATACGATTTCTTGTAAAACTTTCAAAATGTTATTGATATTTTTTGTTAATGATTATTATGTTTCAAGTTCCACTTTATCTTGATAACTATACTAAGATTCTAATCGTGTTTTGTGAGTATGCATGAAGCTGGCTAAAAATAATATGCACCTCTGCATATGTTTGTCTTTGTCATCTAAAATCACAGGTTTCAAAGCTACAGCATGTGTTGTACTACTGAATTCCTTATGACATGCAAGCAGGCAGCCAAAAGATATTCATCACAACAACATCAATTATGGTGGGGTGTATATGTTATAAAAGGATACTCTTGTATCTATGCCTATAGCTTTCTTCAAATCAAAAGCTGTTGTCAAGTTTAAATGTCCCAGAGCTGACTCATCATTATTTTGTTCAGAGCAGAGCAGAGGCATTTCGTTATTGACGCTTTTAATACAGCGATGTTTTACAATAGATGAGTAGATGGTTGTATAATACAGAAGTACCCAAAAGTTATAAGTCAGACATATTTTTTTACTGAATTTTCTAAGAGCTTTTTAAGGTTTTTTTATCACATATCTTTCACCTGTGGTTGTTTTTTTAGCAACATCTTCTGAAATAATTATTAGGAAATGTAAATTATAACAGGTATGAATATGTTTATGAACTTTATATTAGTAATACATATTTTTCTCATCTCTTCATATCTCCAATTAAAGTAGCTCTAATAAAGAAAATTAACGGAAACTGTAAAAAACACTTGCACACATGCAATTAAAATATCTTTAGTATGATCTCCAGAAAAACCTCTGGTTACTTTTTAAATGCAGGTCCTATATATGTCATATATCTCATCCTTCTAGCTTTAACTGGAATATAATGTGGCTTAGCAGTTACAGATAGGTTAATGCCATCATTGTGGCTATTGAAGTTGATTAGTAAAAATTACTGCCTTAAGCAGTTCAAAACAGTCTGATGTGTTCAACACTACAAATCAACAGTTTTGAATTCTTTATGTTAATCCCTCAACAAATAACGAGTCATTGCTGTTAAGCAAATAATGAGACTATAGTTATGAATTAATTCTAAAATAAGTGAACTTTTTTGCAAAAAGATTATACAAGAAATTTTTAGATAAATTATAGAATATTCCTTCTTGTTCTGTTTGCTGTTAAGTGCAGGGTGCCTTGAAAAATTTCATGCTGATTTTTCTTCTTTAAAATATTAATCCATTTAAAAAAAATTAAAGCAAAAGTGTAAGAAAGTTTTGAAGTGTATATAACATTACTAATAATTATTAGAAAGAATTATATCTTCTCTGAAATAAAAAATTTTCCTCGTCACTGATATTTGAAAAAAATGTTTTAAAAATATAATTGTTGCAAAATTAGCCATAAGCAACTTATTCCATACCAGAAGATAAAGTATGTTCCAAACTCATGATATGAAAGCAATAAATATTTTCCTGTATAAAAAAAAATTTTAAATTCTCGTGAATTCAAATTGATATATTTAAATGCTATATCAGTTATTATTCCATTAACCTAAAAGATCATTTTGTATTCTTTGTATACTTTATTTGCGAAATGCAACAAAATGAGATTATTGAGCATATAATTAAGGAAAATTATAAAGTACTCCTAATATATTTTTAATATAATTATATAAATAATTATTTTTTTTTTATATATTAGAATTAAAATCGGGTTTTTATTATTTTTTTTAAGGATATTGAGATGAGATACAGATTAAGCAAAATAATTACCTTTCATGTTTTATAATGAAGCACAATTGTTTTACAATGTTGTATTAGTTCATTATTGCCTAAAGAAGTAACTACTTCAGACCTGGTTCTAAAATATTGTCACCATCTTGTTTTCTCATATCTATACATTAAAAAAATTAATGAAACAGCTTGGTCTATAACTTTCAAATAGTAAACATTAAAACTATTATAATATACTACTGAAAAAATGTATAGAAATTTGTATGAGGGAAACTTTATGCAAACTGATCGTAACTGCATGTATGGATTAAGGATTTTTGGAAGTTTAGATTAAATATTTGCTTTTGAGTTTAAAGAAAAACACCTGCATTCTCAGAAAATATTAGCCTTCCGAAATAATTGTTATGTAATCTACTTTAATGAAATAATTTGATCCAAAATTAAAATTATTCTCATCAAAGAACTTACCTCTCTATGTGAGAAATATTTACATTGCTATTGATTGTAAAAAACTGAATTGTTGTATATCTTAATTTAATTTCTTTTGAATTTGATGTTTTAAATTTATTTATGACATTTTCATAATTTTTTTTCAGACCAGTTCATGGTTTAATATTTTTATTCAAATGGTTTCAAGGTGATGAACCATCTGGTACAATTGTGCAAGACAGTCGCTTGGAAAAAATATTTTTTGCAAAACAGGTATGTTATCACACGATTAGGTTTTTATTATTAAACAAGAAATATATAATTTCTGCTTGATTATGAAAATATGGCGATTCTTCCCCCTCCCTCCTGTTTTTTACCCTCTTAAAATGAACTGGAGTGAAGTTACATATTGTTTTTCACTTCAGTTTTGTTGAATATGAAATTTGGCTATGTTTTAATAAATGTGTACCATCAAGAATTTCTATGTTGACCTGAAGGAATTAAAAGGTAGTTCAAGTTGAATACCATAAAAATTACTGGAAATTTACATAAACTCATTGAAAACATTTTCTGGAGTCAGTTTATTGAATACCTTGTAATATAATAATTATGTATGTAATTGAATAATATTTTCTACTAAAATATATTTTATCATTAAAATAATATTTATTAAATATTTTAGGTTTATTGTTGTCAGAAATTTCTCCACTGTATAAAAACTTTCACTGTTAACAATTTATTAAGTATGTCCTTTTTTACTAATTCTTTTTACGTGTATTGTTTAAACAATTTTCACCCAAAATCAATTGTTAAAATTAATCTTGATGAGTTTTTTCAAAATATTTCTATGGGTGATATGAATATAAATAAATATTTGTAAAAGAGGAAATTATATAATTATGGTATTTATTTGAAAAGAAAATAGATTTTAAGTGTGTCTAAACTTTAAATTTTTTTCAAAAAAAAAAACCGGACTAAAATTTATTATAATTGACTCTAAAATTCAGACTGAAGGGTGCCTAAGTTTGTGGAAATGCCGGGTTATCAAGAATGGGATTAAAAAAGGATAAGTACAAGTGTTTCCTCAGGAAATATTGTATTGCACTTGTAGGTATTGTTTGCTGGAGAATACAACAGAAAATAAACTGCCCAAATATTTTTAAACAAAGGAAATGCATGTACTTTATGAAGGTATAGAGCATCTACTACACTGTAATGAATACATAGTATACACTAATTTACCCTGTCAGACACACCTCAGAAATATACTTTATGAAGGCATAAAGCTGTCCATAATAAAAATTAAGTAATCAACTTTGCAAAAATAGGCTACTTTTTTTTTAAATACATAATGTTCTGTTGTGTTTTGCGTACTGCATTTTGCTGCTTCGTCACAAAGACGACGAAGGAACAGTAAGTCCATTACCAATATGTCTTGTTCAAAATACTAAAAATAATGGGAGTAGTGGGAGACTAAAGGTTTTGACACCTTTAGTCTCCCACTATGTGATATTTTAGGAATTTGTAGTGTCCTCAACGTTAACATTTTCATTTTACAACATTTTTCATTATCTATGACAGCAGCAATAATTTCTGCATCAGACATAATGTCTTGCTGTGTATTGTACTGGAACCTCTATTCCACAGAACTCTTTTCAGGAGGTTAGGTAAATTTACATTTTTTGCATCATCATGTTCAATGACATATTGTTAAGGAAGGAAGTATGATGCCAGACAAAGGAAAGTGGGGCCTTGAACAGGTCTGCACATGGTGTTTTTTCGACCTGCAAGGGTGTAAACGAGTTTTCCGGACTACTGGGTTATCGAGTGCCAAGTTTTCAGGACTCTTACTGTATATCAATCATAAAGGTTTGAAAAGATGTTAACAAAAATCAATATATGTTTTTTAATAAAATTTATCCATTTGTTTTAGTAGATTTTTGATAGAATAAATACAAAGTTTGTTATTTTTTCATGTGATATTATATTAAAAATATATTTTATGAAATATGAATTAAATTACTAAATTTTGAAGTATTGAATCTTTTAAGTATACTATGTGGTAGTTAAGTGGCATGCATGTAAATATACAATTTAAATATTTATATTTCGTTTCTCAAAATTAAATTGAAAGGAATATGTGAAAGGCATAACATATTGTTATTATAATGAACAAAATGAGGAAAACTGCTTTAAAAAAACTTTGGTAATCAAAAGTGTTTGTTTTTTAGCAAATCATTGACTGATCAGTTGTAAACAACTGCTCATTTAAATCTGTACTCTTTAGATGCAGCAAGAATGAAAATATTCAGAGCTTTTTAATTGTTATGCAAGAAGACATTTATCTCAAAAATGGAGTTTTTAATCTCATTTGTGTATGTATAATGTAATAGTTTTATTCATTATTAGGTGAGAGTTTGAAAAATGATGTACCAATTCTAATGTTTTCTTCATTTAACTATGCCATAAAATTGTAAACTTCATCATATAAGCTTCTTATTTAAACACTGGAATAATTATAATTGAATAAAAATAAAAATAAACAACATTTTCCCACTTTTAATATTTGGTTTTAAAGTCATTTCTCTGAGTGGCCATTTTAGCTTCTGTAAATTTATGTGTTATTCTACGAATTTTATTTTTTGTTACTTGGTTCAAAGAAGTAGCTTTGGAATTGTTGGAATAACTATATATTTAAAATTGCTATTTTTGTCAAATAAGATTAAATTATCAAATTCTACTTACAATTTTTTTTAATTAATTAATATCAAAAACTAATTGCATTAGCAATTTTTACACACACCCCTCCCGATCTTTTTATTCATGTTCTTATGGATTACAGATTTTTAAAAACCTTTAATGTATTATTTTAATACATAATTTTTTTTTTATTTATGGATTTTCCCAAATTTCCTACGTAAATTATATATGTTAAGAGAGGGTTTATCTGTGTTTAAAGCATTTGAAATTTAGCATAATTATTTATTCAAAGGAGTTGTTGCTGATATACTGAACCACATTACAAAGGTATCTTTTGAATAGTTATTAATCTCAGCTAATATGTAAGTATTTTTAATAAATAGTTCAATACTAATCCTGGGATTTCGATAATGTAATGCCGAAATCCTGGGATTGAAAATAGGACAGGGAATTGCAAACCCTAATTTGTAGAGTGGAACGATGGCTGGTGTTGTCCTTGTTCAAGGTTAAAAAGTATAAGATCTATCATCAATAGCCCTCATGCTGCTTTGAGGTGCAACATTTATCACAATAATCAAATTGAATCTTTTTTTTTTTTATTAAAGTTAGTTTTATTCTTATGAAAATATCCTTGACAATCACTTTCTTTCTGATAGCTCAGTTTCTACATAAGTTTCATGACAAAAATTCGAATTCCTTATTGAGAAATCTCATTCTTTATTACCTGTCTAGAGAGAGAGGGACTTGGAATTATACTTAGAATTAAAACTAGACATGACTATCTTACATAATACCTGTACAGATTCAATTTAGATTCCCCAACTTGTCCTTAATGTAATCCTACAGACATGTGCAGAGACTGTTTGGTTTCTTGTTCTGTTCTCTGCGACGTAGCAGCAGCTATTGCTGTTAAAAATCATTGTAACTATTATTGCATTCCTGAACTGTATTGGGCTGCCTGTCATAGATTGGTGGCAATCATGCCCTTGTCTGGCATAGGATTAAAAATAAGATCCTTTTTTGTTGTTTTTTGAATCTTCTGTTTTAAGTATTTTACCACTATATCAATATTTCTATTTATATTTCTAAAATTACTAATGTAATTCCTTTAGTTTGTGTACTCCAAAATAAATAATATCAGTAATTCTTTCAATAAAAATTATGGTAATCATTTAAGCCATAGTTGTAATATTATTTATTAGAATAGTTATAGAGTGCAAATTATTATAACTTTTACACCTTCTACTAACTATGGCTTAATTTTTTATGCAAAATAAGGTTCCAATTTTCTTACTTCTTTTAGGTAATCAACAATGCATGTGCAACCCAAGCCATTCTTAGTGTGCTTTTAAATTGTAAACATTCTGATGTGGAATTAGGTGAAACTCTTTCTTCTTTTAAAGAATTTTGCTCAACTTTTGATGCAACTGTAAGTAAACTCTTTTTATACATTATGAATTTTTGCTCATAATGTATTTGTATATTCCGTAAAATCTGGCATATAACACGCACCCCCTTTTTTATGAAGAAATCTGAAATATTAGTATACATTTCTCTTATTTTGAAGTCATTTATTCGAGGTATTATCCCAGACTTTTGATAAAATAGTTTTCTTCTAGAACTACAACTCTTTTAGTTCATAAGACAAGTCATTTCTTTTAAATAAACAGTATTTCAATTCATGTAGAAGTAAAAAAAAATTTATGCTAATCTCTTTTGTTATTTTGTTTTTATACCCAGTGTATAATGGATACCCTTAAGTTTCTATCTTACTTTTTGTGTTAAAAGTGTGCATTATACACCAGATTTTATGGTATATATAATATGTATATATATGTATAATATTTGTGTAATATATATTTAAATCATTTGATTTTTATAGATGAAAGGATTGACACTTAGTAATTCTGATGTGATCAGAGAAGTTCATAACAGTTTTTCTAGGTATGTAATTTATATTATACAAGATATTTTGATCAATACAGTTAAAGAAAATCATTTCTGAGAGAAAAATGTTATTTTAATCAAGTCAATGCTATTTCAAAAATCAGGGTAAATTTTTAATTAATATGGAATATTTCATTTAAAATATTGAGCCATTTTTTGATATAATGATAAAAAAAAAGTGCATTTTAAATCTGAAAAAGTGTTTTGCTTTTCCAAATATGAAAATTGTATGAAAAAAGAATTCATTGTGAGACAAAATTGTCATCTTTTGCAAAAATAAAAAAAAAATTTTATTTCAGATATTTTGTTCATTTTACATATAAAATGTTTCCAAAAATTGTTTATTTACATTTTGAACTTGGTAAATTAAAAGTAATTATAATACTATGTTTAATTTATTTCTTTTTCAGACAACAAATGTTTGAATTTGATGCTAAACAACCAAACAAGGATGAAGATGTTTACCATTTTGTTGGATATGTCCCAATTGATAATCGACTTTATGAATTAGATGGATTAAAAGACGGACCTATTGATTTAGGTAAAATGTTCTTAAAACATGTCTAGTAATAAAAAATTACAAGCTTCTATGAAAAAAAATCATTTGTAAAATGTGATTGTAGAGGCACAGAGATTATTTGTAAAAAGTATGATCATGAGTTTCATAGAAGCCTGCATAATTGAATTATGCTTTTTGAAAGTTAAACGTTTTTATTAACATAATGTGTTTCCACCATAGAATTAAACAATTTTTTTAAATTAACTTTGTGAATTTTTTTTTTCTGAAACACTATGTTTGTATATCGGATTATTGTCTATTGTCTTAATGTTTTGTTATTAACTATTCTTTTATATATGTCATTTATTTAATAAGAGAATAAAAATCGCACTTGTTATGATTTATTCATCAGTAAATTTGAATATGTAAAACAGGAGGAAATAATATATCATAATTGCTTATAGGTCCTATATCTTCAAATGGTGACTGGTTGGAAACTGTAAGACCTGTTATCGAGAAAAGAATTCAAAAGTGAGCTTTAAATTTTTTGTTGTTAAAATACAGTCCTTAAACTGATATAATATTTTTAGAACAATTTGATCTCAAATATTTCATGTGTTAATTCAAAGAATTATCCAAATTGTTTTTGTAGCTGTAATTTATGTGAGCATTATATATTGATATTTTTGATAAAAGGGCTGTAAATTGCAATAATTTTAAACATGATTTAATCATAGAAATGACATATTGTGTTTGTTGGATATTGCACCTTTTATATACAAAATGTATATTTATATATTGCTGAATTTTATTTACCAGAATGTTGTGTTTTTATGTAGATATGATTATAGTAAGAAAAAGTTATACAAGTGGTTGATATATATTTGTATAATACATGAAATATTAATATTAGTAACACTCCAGAGCAGTGCTTCCCAACCTTATCACTTTTTAAGGACCAGTCAACATTTGATCATTTTACCTTGGCCCGATGAAGGGGACACTAATTGTTTATATTTTAGATTGTTTTTGTTTAATAAAATTTTAATTGTTTTTAAACATGCCTTCTAAATAAAATACCGTTACACCAAAAATTAATATAAAGTGAGTGAGTTTACTGACTAGTATGCTACACAATACACCACAGTAAATAAAAAGGAAATAATTTAATATTCCTTGAGTGGCCCGATATCATTTAATCCATGGACCGGTTCTGGTCCATTGTTTTGAGGACCGCTGCCCTAGAGTATCACTCAAATTTGTTTAGGGGAATAGTAAAAATGATTTGGATATTTTTTATTTTTTCTGCCCTTTTCAATAATATTCCATATTGTATCTTCTATACTATATGAACAAAAGTATTTAGATACTCCCATAATAGTGTATTTTGCCAGTGATAATTATAAAAAGGCCAAATTAGTTTACAATCATAATATCAAAGGAAAATATACAGTGTGAAGAAAATGTTAACTAAATTAGTTTTAATTTGGTGGAGTAATTGGGGGTTGTCACCACACACACACTGTGAAAAGTCTGTTCATAAAATCTGTGTGGTGTTCTGATATACTATACTAAGTGTTTGTGAAGTAGAAATTTTTGCAAGGGCTGTAACTGTAATACTGAAGTAGACAGGTGAAGTAAATCACAAATTAAAGTTTTTTAAAAAAAATCATTAGCATAATGACAGTTCATTGTGAACTTCAAATTCATGATTTTTATGGCAGAACTACTGCTTGTAAATTAAACATGCCATTACATATGTTATGTTATGAACTGACAAATCAAGATATTTTCTCTGGCTATCCATTGGTAGTGTCTGGGTGTGAAGATTGCCTGGTGGAGAACACATAACTCTTAATCTACCATGTAGGGTCAAATTATTCTTTTTGAAATTTTGTTTAGAATTTCTTGTATGTACAGAAGGGGGCAGGTTACTGTATCACTTTGTAAATAATTGACTTTTCCTATAGAATACATACAACTCATTTTACAATGCTCAACACTTTCTTATTGTGTACTTTTTAAAAATATTCAGAGCCTCTCTAGTCTACCACTAGACCATTTGAACAATTAATGTTATTTACTACTATATTCTCTAGAAATTACATTTCTGGGACAATTTTATTTTTCCATAACCTTAACAATGTTATCTTTTCACTATATAAATAAATGCATGATTTGTAAAGATCCAAACTTTCTTTGTGTGACAGTATGGTCTTGCAATCTTAGCATAGAGCATCAAAATTTCACAGAGTGTGCAATAGAGACTTATTAGGAAATTTCTGGTATTGTTACTGTGAATACGTATCACTGTTTAATTCGTATTATAATGTATTAAACAGCGACTTAGACGTAGAAAATATTTTGAATACACAAAGAGGATAAAAGAAAAAGATATATAGTTAGCTCCAAAATTGAAACAAAAGAGATTGAAACTGTAATAAACAGAAATGTTTGGCAAAAAATAAAAGACTGATCCTGTGCAACACCAATTTATGATTTCAAAGAAATATCAAGGCCAATAGTAAATAATGCCTAAATTAGCCTAAATAAAATATTATAAAGGGTAGAATGGAATCAACATTTTCTTTGATCATTGATCATAACTTAGTTAAACATGAAAGAAAATACATAAATTTAGAGGTATTTTGAGTGTTGAATATAAAATGGGTTTTATCTGTTGCTGTATTATATCCCTTTATTGAACTTCTATATGCACTCATTCCTTTTGAGGCTAAAAATATGGATACATCATATTTATGAAACAAGAAATGGAGTCTGATATTTCTTGACGACTGTGAGCTGAAATGATTTTATGGAAATTATGAAGTTTATTCAATCTGACAATGGGAATTAGTGAAGCCAAGTATGAAAGAAGAATATGTTCACTTCGATCTCTGAAAACATAAAAGTGTGTAGAATTGGACTAGCCTGTCCCAAGCCTTTAAAAACCTTTTGGATGTATTAAAATGTTGACTGTAATCCCACCCCAAATCAATGAAGTGTTTTCTTTTGCAAGAGGGAGAGTGACTTGGAATACCTGTTGCAACACTTTAAAAAGTATTGCAGAAATCAGTGGGCAGCCTTCCCAGAGAGTGGCAGCTGTTATTGTAGCAAAAAAAAGTAGCCCAACCTTATACTAATTTTTGACTTTGCAGAAGCAAATCTTACAGATGTTAGGATACTTTTAATCATATAGTGGATATTTTAATTGCTTGTATTTTTAACTTTGTATGTTAAATAAGAAATTGCATTTTTAATTATATATTTTAAGAACCCCAGCTGTTATCTGTACAATCTTTCATTAATTCTAACCTAAAAAAATATTCTAGGATTGTGCCATGCACATTAAGTAAAATAGCATTTAATAGCTTTATAAACTAACATAAATAATTTATATCCTTTTTTCATTTAGTAATTTTCTTAATTGTCTATTTTCAGATATAATGAAGGAGAAATTCATTTCAATTTGATGGCTCTAATTTCTGATCGTAAAATGTTGTATCAAAGGAAATTAGATGAACTGACAAATCAACTTAACGTAATATACTTTTTCTATTTAATATTTATTTGCCTAAAGACTACCATATTGTGGCAGTTAATTGAGAAATGAAATTTTTTTGAATTTTATCATTCGTAAACATAGGAAAAACATCTCAAAACAGCTTCATTAAGTTACAATCAATTTGTCACTAACTCAACCTTCCAGATGAAAGTGTCAGATCTGTGTAGAAGATCAGCATATAAAAAGAGATTGATATCCACCTGTCACATATTCAAACCAATTATATGTTTCTCTTGTTTCTGCATTCATTACTGTCTTGGATATTAGTATAAAAATGAGCTGAAGTGATCACTTTAGAACAATAGTCCCCAACTGGTGGTCCATGAAAAAACTGATGGTCTGCAAAAAATTTAGTGCATTATTTATACTTTCATGGAAATTTAGTTACCAAAGTGATGAATAACAAAATGCATTGTGAAATATGGATTTTATTTTATTTTAGCTACAACTTTTAGCAAAATTCTATCTGTGTTCAGCAACTTTCTAACTACTTTTGAAAGTAAGAGTTGGTAGCAAAACACTTTTTGCCGGTTTGTTCTTGCTTTACTTGAAGTTCTTCAGTGATATGGAAATTTAAATAACTATATTGTTACTTATTTATTGTCTTAATAGTGGTCTGCCAAATATAAAAGTATACATTTAATGGTCTATGATGTTCTCAAGGAAGGCTACCACTGCTGTAGGCGAACATATCCCTAAGTAAAAACATACCCCTAGAGGTAGGTAAAATGTGTAGAGTGACTACAACAAGTGTTATAAGCATCTAAAAGCATTTTCAGGAAATAGGAATCATTCCAAATAATGCAGTAACAAAGAAAGTAATTTTACTTAAACACGTGTTTGTGTGATGTAAAAAAGCAGCTCTTGGATATCATAAAATATTAATTTTAAAAAAATGTGACTACGTAAAATGTACCGTAATTTCGCACGTATAGTCTGCACCATCGTATAGTCCACAGACACGATTTTATATAAAAAAATTTCAAAAATCGTTAGATAGTCCGAGGACTATACGTCCGAAATTACGTTATTTTAATACGGCAATATTAATGTATTTTAGAAACAAAGAACTAAGTATAAATAGAAAAAAAAGTGCTTACTAATTAATCATATTAATTAATCACACATTCTACTACATTAACGAAAATCTTCAAAGTCCGATTCATCGGTATCAGAATTAAACAGTTCCAATATATTTTCAGGAATTGTGTCCGAAAGTTCATTTTCAGCATCACTATCTTCACTGTCAGTGATTTCCTCGCTTTCACTAACAATCCCGGCTTTTATAAATCCCGATCGGATGGTGGACACTTTTTAACACTTTTCCAGGATTTATCGATACATTCGGCAACTTCAGTGTATGAAGCGCGTCTCATATTTCCTCCTTTTGTACAGGTATGTAAACCTTCCGACATCCAGTTCTCCCAGCAAGCGCGTACGTGGGACTTGAAACTTCTGTTCACGCTAATATCCAGAGGTTGCAGGATTTTTGTTAAACCTCCTGGAATAACACTAAGTTCAGCACCGATGTTTTTATTTTAGCTTCCGCCTTTCCACTGTCTTTTATGTGTGTCCTAATGGAATCCATAATTAGTAGTCCTTTGGAATTGAAAAATGCACCTTCTCTCTTCTTCCTAACTTCTTGAAACCAATCGAGCATAATGTCCTCGTTGCACCAACCCTTTTCATTGCACCGTATTACGCTTCGAGGAAAATTTTCCTTGGGAATTGTTTTTCTCTTAAAGATTAAGAGCGGCTTCAACTTTGTGCCATCAGCACACCAGGCGAGCATCACTGTGAAATTGGTCTTTTCTTGACCAATTGTTGTTATTGATACTACTCATTCGTTCTGCACTATGCTCTATGGTTTATTATCGATACATGCGAATGTTTTCTTGGAATCTTGCGCTTTTTTTATATTTGATCATCGGCAGTTCACGACAGCGGTTTTTTTTTTAAATTTCGACGATTTTAACCGTGAACAACCAGCATATTATCTGCACTGGTGGATAGTCCGCAGCTTCAAAAATTCGCATTTTAAACACAGATAGTCTGCGGACTATACGCGCGAAATTACGGTAAATAAACCATCCATGTGTGTAAAAAAAGCCCTTTTCTCAATGTTGCCACAATACTATACTTAATTTTTATAAAAAAAATGTTTGATAATGCAATTTAATTCTAAGGATTAAAAAAGAAGTATTACGGATAAATCATGCTGGAAAATTTAAATGAAAGGCACTTTGTAAAGTTAATTTGTAATGAATTCATTTCAATTGATTCCAGACAGTACTTATCTTAGGTAAGAGAATAATTTTCTACTTTTGAGAAATAATATATAAATCATTATTTTTACAAAATTAAATTTGCAACTCTATTAAATTTGACATAACTTCTATGAATTTTTAAAATTTATGATGTGCTTTTTATATTTTAAATGTTTCAAAACTTAGAATGAAATGTTAATTTTGTAATCAGATTTAAAATTAACAAATATTACTCGGAGAATTTAATTTATAATTGCTTAAAATAATTTAAAAAAAGGTCCTTTATATATAGTAATGTAGAATGTTATTTGAAGAAAATACTCTTTTTTGGAACTCCCAGAGATATTTTTAACCAATTAACTATGATTGACGAATATAGTTGTTGTGGAGCAGTTTCAACATTTGTGTTTACACATGACAATACTCATCATGAAACAAAGAGTCGTGATCATTGGCTATTTAAATCGTAATTTTTGAGTAAAAATTACGATTTAAATAGCCAATGATCTATTCTCAAATTTCAAAATATTTCGAACATTTTGAGGCCAGGTCAGAGTAAAATATATGAAATTTTAGATGAACTCATTCCTCCCATATGCACGAGTTGAAACAGCTTATAAATTCATTTTTTATGTGCACTGATAATGTATTTTAGATGTTAGCCTAAAAGGGGCAAAAGTAAATGTCGGAAGGTTGATTTATATAAGGATTCCTTCCAGGTATGGCCAACCATGGGACAAATGTGTGATGCTGACCATGTGCTGAGCCCATAGAGTTACCTTGCTATCGAGTGGTGTAAATGCCAATTGTATAATGTTAGAACCATGTGCTGACATAAGAGTAATGGCCCAGTGTCATGCTGCCTAAGGAATAGTTATTTTGGGTGGGAAAGTCAAGGATGCTTTCTGGGAAGAGGACTGATCAACCCTACTCCAAAACTTCCTTATTTTCAAGAAAAGTAAAAAAAAAATTTTGTCAGTAAAACAAGGAAGTAAATCAGTGTGTTCAGGTTTCTCTGTCCAGGAATTTGATCTCTGAGTAATAAGTATGTAATATATGTCTATGCTAACCAAATAAATAGATATTTAGTAATTTTATAAAATAAACCCATCTTTTTTTTTATCCAATATTTTAACAGTGATTGACAAGCATACTCGTCATTTCTCGGTTTCCGTGCTCTCAAACAAGGGCGCAAAAGTTAACTGCTTAATGAATTTTCTTAAGAGAAATTGGCCACTGTTTAAAAAGCATCAATAATTCATTTGTATATTTTAATTTTTAGTTATGAATTTGTGTTCATTAATTGCATTAATTTTTAGGCTGGAGGTATGGAAGTGGATGAAACACAAACTGAAATCAGCAAGCTTCATGTGTTATTAGCTGAAGAAGAACAAAAACAAAAGCAATATAAAGTAATTTTTTTATATTAGAATTTTTTTATTTGACCTCACTGCAATCATTAAGTATACCATTTATTGATTTATTAGATAATATACCTTTAGTTTTCAAATTTAAAAAATGTAAATCATATTAGAAATGTTTTAGTATGCATTCTTGATAAGTAAAATATTTCATCACTTGTTTTCAACTATCCCTTATACTGCATTAATTTCTTTCTCCTTTTTTTTAATCCATGAACATAAAAAAAAATACTTGTCTCTAAAATTAAGCAATGTTTTTTTTGGGGGGGGGTTAAAGAAAAACATTAAATTACTATGGGAGAACAGTTTAATCAAAATTCAACTAGTTATATTGTGCCATATAAATTATACAATAAAACAATGTGTTGTTTCTTATGCCACCTGATCTCGATTGTGTCAGATCCAGGCCCATGAAATTCATCATGTCAAAGGGCTTAGATCAAGGGCATGCCACAAAGGCATTATACATTTACAAACATCCATGTCTTTTCCAGAATTCGAACCCAGGTCCTACAACACAGCAGTCAGCACTGTTAACCACTATACCAGATGGGCGACTAATAATATTTGTGTTACCTTTGAATGAACATTTCATATGCATCATTAGAGTATATTGTCGCTGTTTTGATTTTATGCATTCATTAATATGAAAAAAATTACTAGTTGATTCATCAATTTTCTTTTAAGTAATGCTATAAAATGCATTTTTAATGAATACCACATAGACTTCATTAACTTTTTATTGTTATTTGAATTTCGACATTTGTGATAAATGTAAGCGAGAAAGAATTAAATATGTTTTAAAATGAATTTCATATCATTAGAATAGATATATTTTGTTATGAGTGAGAAAGAAAATATCTGGATGCATAATAATAAACGTAACACTATTTACTATATTTTGCACAAGCTTTTAAGAATATCTCAACCAATAATTCTACAATTTCTCCGAGAAAATGATAATATAATTATTAATAACTTTATTAATAATTATATAGAATGTTTCAATTTAATAACTTTTATAACTCAAGGTTATGTTCCTAATATATAAATTTTTAAGAGTAGGGTAAAATGACTTATGAATGAACAGTCAAAAAGTTACATTATAATAAGTAATGTATAGTGTTTTAATAAATTCAATTTAGTAGTGAGCCAAAACACACAAAATTCTAAATATTCATTACTTGAGATATTGTCTACGAGCACATTTTGACTCTGAGATACGCATTAAAATAAATCTTTAATAAATTCATGTCATAAAAATAATTGAAGTTTAGCAACAACCTTAATCCTTTGTTGAATGTATATATATGTAGAAATTTAGATTAAATATTAATGTGTAACAAATAATTTTCACTTTGTCACCAATTTAAAGTTTTAATAACTATTAAAATACTTTCTCTATAAACCATTAATTAGGTACCATTTGAAATTTTCACCTCTGACTTAAATTTAATCAATTATTTTTTTTAGATTGAAAATATCCGTAGGAAGCATAATTACCTTCCATTAATCATGGAGCTTCTAAAGATCCTTGCTGAGGAAGGCAAATTAGTACCCCTGATTACAGCAGTAAGTAAATTATTTATCTGTACTAATAGAAATGTTTAGGTTAAATGCCAATATTTTTTATATAATTTCTATACATTTTTTATATAATTTCTATACAGGCAACAGTGTTGTTATATATTTCTTTTGCCTTAACATTTAATTTCAAATTTTACATACGCACTATCTAAGGAATTTATAACATTTTATTTTTCTTTCTCCATCCAGGCAAAGCAGAAGGTAGATGAGAGAAAAAGAAAAGAAAATGAAAAAAAAGTAAAACAAGAAAATAAGTAGCTTAAGTAGTTTTTTTAATTGTTGTACAGCTTTTGTATACACAAGTCATAAATTATTGTAATACGCATCAAACAAAATAAAACTCATTTCAAAAGTACAAGACTTGACTAATCAAGCTTTGTGAAGTCGAATAAAACATTGTGTGCTTGATCAAAATTATTTACAAACTCATTATACTACAAAATGTACAATAAAAAATATTTACACTGACTAGAAAAAACATCACATGTATAGTATCAAAAGCAAAATAATGCTGAAGAACTTGAATTTATGTGAGTATAATAATAATTCATAAAGATAATTATTTTCCTGCCTAATCCACTGACTACAAGCAAAATGTTAATTACAATAAAACTTCTTTCAGAAACATTTATGTATCGTTTAAGTTATGAAAAGTTTTTGTTCTTGTGATACCTGCATATTATTTAGAAATCCTAAATTGGGGAAAATATTTTTCTACAAATGTCTAAGTTAAAACTGATTTGGGATTTATAAAAATTAGTTGCACACTTAAAAAATGTAAAAAACTTGTTAATTATCTGAGTAACTGTAGGGAGGTAAAATAGAACATACGTTTTTAGCAGTAATATCACGATGCCAAATAAAAATCACAGCAAAAGCAGCACTGTCCAAAGTTCTTTGCAAACAACTTGTTCAATGTATGCATCAGTTTTTCATTCTGGTTCACATCTTTCAGACATGACATCTAATACTTGCGAAAACTTGGAGTATCTTTCTTTGGCAGCTACATAACATCCCTTACTTCCCCATAAAAATTTCATTTGAAATTCTGTCCTGAACATGTCCAGCATTAAATCATCATATTTAACGTGCTCTAGTACAATTTCACTATTTCTTTTGTACATTGGCCATTGTTGTGTTATTGCTCTTCCAATTTCTAGATGAGTTAGTAATAATTGAAGTCCGTAATCTGCAGCTGTTTGTTCCCATTGTAAACCTAAACTAAGTACTTTACCTGTTGGAAAAAAGTAATTCATCATATAATAGAGTTGTAAAAATAAACATAAATAAATACCATATTTATTCAAATCTAAGCTATGCTTTTTTACTGTGTTAATACTACTCAAAATCGGGTGAGGCTTAGAAATGAAGACAGAAAAATGTGTTGGATGATGACAATTGAATACGATATTCATGGTTAGAGCAGCTACAAGTTAAAGTATTATTTAAAAGTTTTTAATGCTGTTAAATTAAATATTAGTTCTCGTTTGAATTTCTTTAATTTCGTATATAAATATTGATACATTTTTTCACAAAAACATGTTGAGAATTTAAAGTTCAGCTTAGATTCGAATAAATATGGTAGTTTTAAAATTAAGACATTTGTATTTAAAAACACTTTAGTTTGTTTTTATTAGGGAGAGAATATCTTAAATCTTATGTGTTCTCCATAGTTAACTTGATGTTTTTTGAAGTTATATTTGTTTAAAAAAAATTGTAACATTTAATAATTATTAGATACTTATGCAAATATTAGGTGAAATAATTTTTGTCAATGGCAATGTTCATCTTACATAGGGTTCATTTGGTCAATGAATTTCTAGAGGAGACAATATTTGCCATTTATGTGCTGAAAGCCTTATAACTATAAAATGTGAGCTTACTATCTAGGGACTATGTAATCTATCTTTAACCCATTCCTTCATTAATAAGCCATACACATGAAATCATGCAAGTGAACCATTAACTGTTGTAGGATATTTTTTATATAATTAACCTATATACATACCCAAAATCATTAAAATCTTTACAGTACTTCTGGAGTTGACAGAAAGTGAAAATTTTCAATACAAGTGTAATTGAGAGCTCATGGATTTTTATTAAAACATTACAATTTTCTGAATATGAAAAGAAATTTCAAATAATATTCTCCAGGTTTTTCCTACCTTCTATAAGTCAATTAATTCTTCAGGGTTTGTTTTAAGTTGCAAAAAAATGCATTTTTTATAAGACTTATTTGGCAGAATCTAACTTATTTACATGTAATTTTGTTTATGGATATCATTTAAAATTTGGTAATTAAGTACTGGTACAGTCAGATTGAATAGATGGAATTAAATTTGAAAGGGATTATTAGTTCAAGTGTAGTAGGGCTTGCGATTTGGCAATTTTTATACAGATATTATGGCGAGATAAATTCATTCTGGCTTCCGGACATTTGTCACTAAGTGAAATAAATAGCTTGGTGATCGATTTTGGTCGCCAAAAGAAATTGACATCGCCAAGCCCCATACTACACTTTAACTGAAATTATTTTTCTTTTAACACATAAAAAATGATTCATCAATCAGTTATTTACTATTTTGCAGATTCATTAATAAAATTTTACTTACCTTTTTCTTTATTTAAAGAGGATAAATTTTCTAATGGGATACCTAGTGGTTTCTCTTCATTTTCTTCAGGGCATATTATGCTGGATTGCAGATCCAAATGACGTTGCAATATAAGAATCAGTGACAAAAGGTATGGAATGCAAGTGTTTGGAGCTTGAGGATTTGAGCACTCTTGCATGTTTTTCAAAGTTGGACGTAGTTTAGTCTCGTACATAAATGCATTTTCTGTACAGCTTTGTCGTAACTTTAACCATGTGCTACGCAATCTAGAGATCTAAAATGAGATATACTTAGTAATGCTCCATGCAAATATTTTAATTACTTTTTAGGAATTTTAGACAAATGAGCTTTTGATCGATTTTCATTTTTTAAACTGAGCGTATAAATCCAATACTTCAATTTTACTATACGTAAAAATTCATTAGTTTACAGTAATGGTCTTCAAACTGTGTTCCATGGAATCCTGGGGTTCCACAATAAAATTATAAATGTGTATGCACAAAATGATCCCTATGAAGTTTGTATAACCACAAGTATCTAAAGTTCATTCTCCTCATTAAAATTGAAAATTTTATTTTTACAAAGTAAAGTATAATTTTATTTTGTGTAATACTAACATAAATAAAACATGTTTCCCCTCTATGTACTACCTATCAGATTGTGAATATTCTTTGGTTTACACAATCCCAGGTTCCATGAAATAATCTTATTCTTGTTGGTATGATGTTTTTGCAGAACTAGTTTTCTAATGGAAAATGCACCTTTTTTTTCATTTGTGGGGGGAAAAACACTTATAATAATAGAGAGGGAAAAACTTATTGATATTTCAACAGATTTAAAGTTAAAATCTAAATTTTAGGTTGCAAAATACAAAGAATTTCTCACTTCGCTAAAAACATTTTAATGACATTCGGAACAATGTATTTAAGTGAAAAATATTTTTCAACGTGAGTGGCTACAAAAACAAAATATGTGATAAAAAATTAATTGAGACTGCAGATAATTTCAATAGACCAAGACTTCAACAATTTGTGTAAAAAATACTAGCATATATCCCAGTTACTAAATATAATGCAAGGGTAGGTGACACTTGGATCCCAAACTAATATTACTATAATGAGTAAATTACATTAAAATCTTTTAACAAACACAATACTTTTTTTAATTATCTTTTCTTAATGTACCTATAACAAGATCTACTTTAAATACTGTTTTAAAATATATTCTAAGTGTGTGGGGGGTGGATGGGTTTCCCTGAAAACACCTTATAGTTCTAAAGGTTTTGTTAATCGAAAAAGTTTGAAGATTACTGGTTTATAGTTATACTCTATTACTGTTGATATCACAAATGTAATATTCTTTGATAACAAAAGATCAGTATTACAGCTGACAGATTTGGTAGATCTTAAATGTTATTCCAATAGTAAATTTGTAGTGGAAGTATCAAGTCATTTGGCTAGTATGTTTACATTGTAAATAATATAGTAAAAATACAAATTCATTTAGGACAGGGAAAACATTAAAATTTATTTTTAGACTTTCATGTTTGGTTGCTTGAACTAATAAAATTTATATTTCCTTCAGTTAAAAAGAAAATATTGTTCCTGAAATGTTAAAAGATTATGTAGTCAATTACGAAGTTTCTTTTAATTTTTGGAACAGTTGTACATAGGCATATTTCTATAAATATTGGGGGAAAAAATACTTTAATTAGTAATAAAAAAAAACTTACCTGTGGCAGAGCCAATCCTTGCATGATACCAGTGAAACCATAAAGATTACCCAAAGCAGTTTTTGTTTCAATAGCAATCTGTATCCATTTATTTAAAACTTGTGCTCGAACATCTTCATCTCCACATGTTAATACTGTTATTGCCACAAAGAACTTCAAACATTCTGTTCTATTAATGAAAATAAAAGATATAACAGAAAAAATTATTAACATTAAATCAAAAGCATTTGACTAGATATTAAATAATGAGGTACTGTTAATCATAAACAAAGTAATTCTTGCTTAAAAGAATTCTCCTTCCCCCAATTCAGATTTGATCATATTCGAAATACATAAGCTAAGCTATTTTACGCTGCTTCTACAAAAAACAATATAATTGTACAGCAGTAGAATAAAATTTAAAATTTTTGTACATGTTCATTAAAGCTGTAATAAAATAATTCTCACAAATTCAACCTTTTTATCAAAAATAAGATTTAGTTCCAATTTTCAAAACAGAAGTGTGGCTTAAAGAAAAGAACATAAATGTTGATTGTTTACTATTTACCTTGTAATTTCAAAAATTTTGTGAATGTTTCAATTACATTAACACACATTAATACATCTAAAATTTCACTAATAGTATTGTTTAGTGTTATAAATGTAAAAAAAAAAATTAATTCATAAATATTCATTTACTCTAACTAATGCCCGATCAAATAAGATATATGATTTTGATAAAATAAATTATAATTTTATACTAAAGAAATCCAATACCCACCATGCATAAAATATATCATACTTAAAAAAAAAAAGAAATCACAGATAAGTTAAGTAAAGTAAAATCATAAGTAAACACTACTGCTGTATATAACAAAATATTTTATCTAAATTTAAAATAATTTCTACTATATTGACAAACAACAGAGTCAGTAATATTTAAAGTAAACTTCAATATTCAAAGTCTGAGTGACATTTTCAACTGCTCAATGACTCGTTTATAAAACCATATTCCATATTAATTACCTATAAAAAAAAGCTGCAGATTGACCAGAGAACATTTGCAACTATATACTAAAAACAATACATAACATATTAATCAGTGACCTATCAAATATTTAAATGATGTTAAAAGTTGATTTGTGATGATATATAGGATATAAAGCAATATTTAATAAATATCAAAGGTTTGCTTATTCTCTAAAAAAAAGCTCTTAATACTTGAAGAACAAAATTTTCCATTTTAGTTATGAATTTATATATTTCTTATGTATATACCAACCTTTCCAAGAGATCCAATCTCAGTTGTTGTCCTTGTGGTAAAACTAAAAGTTCAAATCCCGTCAGCACACCCACACCTAAATCTTCATTCTGATACAACTTCAGCGCATCAAGATCGTCTCTAGTTAGATGACTGGCAATAACTCGGGCCCCACCTTCCAGCAACATGCAGCGCATCTTTGCCAGTGCAGGGGGATCCAGAGGTTTGTTCTCACTGGGTAACAGTACTGTACTGAAAGTGGAGAGGTCAAAACTTGAGGGAGGATCCACTTCAGGAATGGTGATGGTTCTCAACTGGCGATTTAAATCATCTTGACCATCTATGGAGCCAATTTTAACATGGACACTTGTCCAGTCATGAGTGCCTTTGGGGTCAGTTCCCTCTAGTCTCTGGACATTGCCATTCAAGGGTTTGTTTATGAAATTCAGCTCTGAGTACAAATGAGGTTGTGGAGGTGTATCATTGCTATCTGTGAAACATTCATTTTATTAAATTATATCATAAAAGAAAGTGTAAACATTATGCTTTGCATTTTCTGTATACATGATCTTTTTGACATGTCAACTAACATTATCATAAATCAGATTTATATACTTGAACACTTTTCATTTAAGGCTGTCTTTGTTTAATGTTAAAGAATAGGACCCGAATTCGAACTGTTTTTTCAGATATAAAAGTATTCGAAGATTAATATTGCACTCTGGCTTTGATATCCTATAGAGAACACACACATCTTATTTTATCATACTCATTTTAACTTTGACAAATATTTTCTAGTCTAAAATGTGTTTTGCATTTTTTCTGCTATACCGTAATGCTAAATGAGATATCATTTTACATGTTAAGGTAAAAAATTAATTTTTTATAGAATATTTTGAAATTTTAAAAATTCTATATTGTAAACAAATGTATAAATTAAAGTGCTGTGGGAATTTTCATGAAATTTGAGTCATTTTTCTGTCTGAAAATGTGCTTCGCATTTAGTTTAGGTCTTCACACATTTGGCAAAGGCAGCCTTAAACATATTTTAAAAGTAGTACATAAAAGACGAAAATTAAATCTATGTGCAATATATAATGTATGTAGTTTGAAAAACACTTATGTATTTATTCTATTGTACTCCTTCCATTCCAAATTAGTTGCTATATTTGAATACTTTTGTATGCTTATTGATATTGATGATTTAGTTTAAACATTTTTCAGGATGCAATGCAATCAATACCAACATTTACTAACCAAGAAAAAGAGAGCATTCTACATAAATCCATTTCAAAAATCCAGGATTCGTGCGCATTTAAGACAGGCCCCATTTTGTAATGAATCTACCCCCAGTATACCAAAAAAGAATTTTCTTCCAAATGGATTCATTAGCTGGAAGACAGTTTTATGCAATTATGGGTGGAAGAGTCTTAATAAAATGGGGCTTTGCTTAAGAGTGGGCAAACCCTGGACTTTTTAAACTAATTTGTTACTGATTTAAGGACAGGAGGAAATAATGCTTGACAAGTAAATGTTGATGACTGATATCATAGCATAATACCCTGAGATCTCTGAAAAATGTTTAAACTAATCAATGTCAATAATCGTACAAAAGTATTCAAATGAGCAACTAATTTGTATTAGAAGGAGCAGATGCGTAACGAAAAATATTAGGGACCTCCCTTGCAAAATCAGGTTGTGCCCCCCCCCCCCATATGAGAAGGAGTATATCTTTTTGATCTACAAAGTAGTTATCTTTTATTATTAAAATGTTATTCTCTAAATTCTTCTCAATAAATAAAAATATAAAGTTTTTAAAAAAATGAAACAATGCATTCAAATCATTTTTTTAGTTGTTAAATATTGCAATTTACAGTACATTGTTGCCTAAGGCAAAATAAAGATCAAACCAAATTACTTGATTTAGAGTCTCCACTACTCGAGTAAGTTGTACCATATTTTTTTGATGGAATACGACTAGGTTTAGGTGGGGGCACATCCTCTTTCATTTCTTCCTGGGTAATGAAGACATCAGGAACACTTTCTTGACTGGATCTACAGAAAATATATATACATAGGATTTAGGTCTTAGAAACTGAATATTTAGTTCATTAAGTAAATATTGAATTCATTAAGTATTTATTTTTCGGATACGACTTTTTTTTAACATAGTATCAACTTAAATTTACGAGCAAAAAAAGTTCGCAAAGATTGAAAATTACTTGTTTTTTAATTCTTTCTTTTCAAAAGTGGTAGGGGTACTCGATATTTCTTTTTTGGAATGTAAGCCAGAACCATGTTGCAAAGTTGAAAAGTTAGGAACAGATTTCCTAGGATAATCACTAACGGAGCGAGGCATTGTTGCAACTCCACTTTGGTGAATTTCTAAAAACAAAAATACAAGTAAACTTCACTGAGACCTTTCAATCTATCTAAATATTAACACAAAGCAATAACAATATATACAAAAAAATCTGTTATAAACAATGGTTTTTAAAATGATAAGCAAATGCATGAGCTTTTAATATTTTTACACTTTTTTTTTTTATTTTAAAATTACGGAATAATTTCATACATAAGCCGAGAATTTTTGGAACGTTTTTAAGGTCAAATTAAGGGGTTGTCTGCTCTTCTATACGAATCCGCTAATCTTGGGGAAAAGGCAGTTCAGAAAAAAGTTTTTCAATATTTTCCGATAGCTATAAGCAAGCATTTTTAACTTTATGAGTGTTTAGAATAGAACTTTTATTCTAAAAGAAAAACATTCTCATAAATCCTTCAAAATCAGCGTCAGACTGCGAGTAATCGAATATTCGCCATATTGAGATGTCTGAATGTATCGCATCATCATTCAATGCGAGGTATTCCTCCAGGACATGAAACACAGGTCGACGATCACGCGCAGTATATTTCCACTCATTTTCCAAACAAGAAAAATAGCATAGAACAAGTCGTCGGCGTTTTACTTTACTACAATTAGATCGAAAAATATTTCACCATTTTATTCGCTTAACAACCTTTTCGCTTTCATGACAACATGCTTGAAAATTATAGAAAGTCATTATTGCCCCCCCCCCCAATTCCGCTCCCATACAAGTTTCGAATTTTGCGTAAATTCTTGAAAAAATCGTACTCTACTTAGATTTGGAAATATAAAGTATATACAAAAAGATAATTAATGAAAGGGAGAAAAAATTGGCATATGCTCTATTTCAAAAATTTACAGGAATTAGAATTAATTACAATTAAAAACGTAACTATTTTTATTCTTCCCTTGTGAAAATAAAAGATCAGCACTTGCTACAAATTCACATTAAATTTACAATTCATCCCTAAAAGTTTGAAAAAAACTATATGTCCAAACGAGATAAAACATCTTATGATATCAGTTCTATTTTTTTAAATATATATAAATATTCCTTTTCAGTTTTGATTTTTCATAAAACCAGGAATAGAATTTTAAAAAAAATGCAAAAATTATACAAGCCAAAATAATTTAAAATTGTAAGAATACGACTGTCAAGTAAAAGAAAATTAAAGTTAAAATTACCAAAAATAATAAAATAGCACACCAATACAGTGAAAAATATAGATACGAAGCGAAAAAAAGATTTGGTCATGAAACAATCATTTAAACTTAAGATTTTTGCGAATACTGGAAGTAATGTTTTTGTTAAATATTAATATAGCACAAAAAAAAAATCAGTGACGTCTTACGACTTCCCTAAACAAAAGTATGCCCCACCTGCAACCCTTTAAGTAGACAGTATGTAACATACGTTTCCAAATACTCGTATAAACGATACCCCGTAACAAATACATGTGTGTGACTTTAAATCTCACAAATCTAGACACACACCAACTACCTTTTGACTCAATGAATAATAATGGTGCATGGGAGCCTAGTGAGTGTGAGTGAAATTAACGTCGCACTAAAAGGCTGCACGAGTGCTATTGGCGACGGACCTCGTAATTTTGAACCATGGTCAACTGACGAGGACGATTCCTGAGCACATCCCTTCTCTTAACTGTTATTGTGGTTGCTAATGCCCCTTGATCGACAAAAGCCATATCGAAGCACACGAAGTTCATCAAGGCAAAGGGCTAAGTTATACGCCTCTCGTTAGCAGTAGCTTTGTCGTGGTCAAGGGCCTTCTACATCTCTTCCACCAACCCTACGAGAAGACTTGCGGCTCGATGGTTATTTGGAGTACCCCCATGCCGTATAGGCAACATTTGGAGAACATTTGGGCCTCCCTACAAAGTCAAGTTTCGGGGCCCAAGTTGGATTTTACAAAGGGTTAGGTACTTGGAGGCAGTTAGGTTTAGCTCCCCCCCCCCCCCCATCCGCAATGCGGAGGTGTACTTTACGCCACTGCGCATAAGCCCTATACATTTACATACAGCCATGCCTTCTCCGGGATTCTAACTGAGGCCCTACGGCACAGCAGTCAGCGTCACTAACCACTATACCGGATGGGCGCCTCCTAAGTTCCACGCCACACCTTGAGGACGCTTGCGTCTCGACAGATTTTACGTACAGCGGCCCCCTCTACACGGAGGATCTTTAGCGGCCCTAGGCTCGAATTCATGACACACGAGCTCGTGATCTTGACCACTAGGATATCATAGCCGGAAGCAGGCCTAGACACAATCATGACATAATGCAGTCTCGGCACTGTGTGTTTCCAATTGCCATATATATTTCGGAATTTCCAATTTTAAGGAGAATATGTCTGGGAAGAGCATTAATGATTAAAATTATTTGGATCATTATCCCATGATCCATGAGTAGACCCATGCCTTAAAACGTCCCTGATCACAATAACTGCATACAAGAAGCAATTGAAATTGAGAGAAAAAACATGTGTTTTGTATTAAGATCATAGAAAACACTTGCTATTTCCAAATTTAAAATACAGGATATATATATATATATATATTTACTGAAAAAACATCACGCTTTTTCCGTATTAATAATCTCTTGATAAAAAAATATAAGATTAAGATTCGATGGGGAAAATACACACATCAATATTTTAGTTCCGCTCACACATACAATAGGTAAATTATTTCTTTACCTTCTTTTAGCTTCGATACTTCAGCAGGCTGCGATAACCTCCTCTCGAGGCAACTTTCACTGCCCCCGTCATGAACGCTGCCCTCAGGCAATGACTCTTGACTCCCAGCCACTTTCTCCAAAGCCAAAGCAGCGTAGTGCATCTGGCACTCTAAGCCATACCGAGTGGCGTAGTAGGACAAGGGCATGCTTCTATTCACAGGTCTCATTATCACAGCACCAGAAGCAGCCGAGATGGGTCGTTTATTCCCAACGTAGTAAGTCACCAAGTCAGGAACTGTGTCGAAACAATCATCTTCGAACTGGTACTGAATCCTTTCATAGACTGTGAAGGGCTGGAAAACGACCTGAAATGAAGGGTTATAAAAGAATTATTGAGTTTTTTTTCCTAAAGAACTGAAGGAAAAGTTTGAACATAAGGGGAGGATGAGTGAATGAGAGCGAGTGTGTGAGTGGCAGAGAGAGCCAGTGTGTGAGTGGCAGAGAGAGCCAGTGTGTGAGTGGAAGAGAGAGCCAGTGTGAGAGTGGAAGAGAGAGCCAGTGTGAGAGTGGAAGAGAGAGCCAGTGTGAGAGTGGAAGAGAGAGCCAGTGTGAGAGTGGAAGAGAGAGCCAGTGTGAGAGTGGGGAAGAGGAGAGCCAGTGTGAGAGTGGAAGAGAGAGCCAGTGTAGAGTGGAAGAGAGAGCCAGTGTGAAGTGGAAGAGAGAGCCAGTGTGAGAGTGGAAGAGAGAGCCAGTGTGAGAGTGGAAGAGAGAGCCAGTGTGAGAGTGGAAGAGAGAGCCAGTGTGAGAGTGGCAGAGAGAGCGAGTGTGAAGGAGGGAGAGGTGAAGGGCAGAGAGAGCAAGAGTGTGAAGAGGGCAGATGGCAGAAGAGCAAGAGTGTGAAGGGCAGAGAGAGCGAGAGTGTGAAGGGCAGAGAGAGCCAGAGTGTGAAGGGCAGAGAGAGCGAGAGTGTGAAGGGCAGAGAGAGCGAGAGTGTGAAGGGCAGAGAGAGCGAGAGTGTGAAGGGCAGAGAGAGCAAGAGTGTGAAGGGCAAGAGAGAGCAGTGTGAAGAATGGCAGAGAGAGCCAGTGTGTGAGTGGCAGAGAGAGCCAGTGTGTGAATGGCAGAGAGAGCCAGTGTAATGTGAATGGCAGAGAGAGCCAGTGTGTGAATGGAAAGAGAGCCAGTGTGTGAATGGAAGAAGAGCCAGTGTGTGAATGGAAAGAGAGCCAGTGTGTGAAATGGAAGAGAGAGCCAGTGTGTGAATGGAAGAGAGAGCCAGTGTGTGAATGGAAGAGAGCCAGTGTGTGAATGGAAGAGAGAGACCAGTGTGTGAATGGAAGAGAGAGCGTGTGAATGGAAGAGACAGCGAGCGTGTGAATGGCAGAGACAGCGAGCGTGTGAATGGCAGAGACAGCGAGCGTGTGAATGGCAAGAGACAGCGAGCGTGTGAATGGCAGAGACAGCGAGCGTGTGAATGGCAGAGACAGCGAGCGTGTGAATGGCAAAGAGACAGGCGGAGCGTGTGAATGGCAGAGACAGCGAGCGTGTGAATGGCAGAGACAGCGAGCGTGTGAATGGCAGAGACAGCGAGCGTGTGAATGGCAGAGACAGCGAGCGTGTGAATGGCAGAGACAGCGAGCGTGTGAATGGCAGAGAGAGTGTGTGTGAATGGCAGAGAGAGAGCGAGTGTGTGAATGGCAGAGAGAGCGAGTGTGTGAATGGCAGAGAGAGCGAGTGTGTGAACGGCAGAGAGAGCGAGTGTGTGAACGGCAGAGAGAGCGAGTGTGTGAACGGCAGAGAGAGCGAGTGTGTGAACGGCAGAGAGAGCGAGTGTGTGAACGGCAGGAGAGCGAGTGTGTGAACGGCAGAGAGAGCGAGTGTGTGAACGGCAGAGAGAGCGAGTGTGTGAACGGCAGAGAGAGCGAGTGGTGAACGGCAGAGAGAGCGAGT
>BMAO01006085.1:0-25707 GCA_019973975.1 Trichonephila clavata | reverse complement strand
CTACTCATGCATTTCTATGAGTCCATCAATTGTCAGCTCCTGATGAAGGAATCCAGCGGTTCTTGAACCTCATCACTATCCAATACTGGATTTATTTGCCTGGCAAGATCGACAATTCTTCATCAAATTACAAATTTCATTAGGCTCTGGCAATGATTCCGCCAGAGTTTTAATGATGGGGAAAGACGAATCGCGAGACGAGATTTAAAAATCTCGTAACTCCGGGTTCGCCTAAGTCGATGTATTACTGTATTAGCCTCCAAATGATTCCTTTACTTATCTTATGTACTTAAATGTACTTTGTTGAAAAGCCAGGAAATTTAAAAAGTGTGTCATTCCTTATTTACATACGAAAAAAAAAATCAGATATTGGTCTTACCGATAATCCATTTAAAAAATCTCGCAATTTAAAAATATTTATTGCAATTTTTTTTCAAAATAAATTGCATTTCAAAAATTAAGATTTCTTTTTTCCTTTAAAGATTTATTCAAAATAATCGCTCCAAATTCCTTATTTTATTAAATTAATGAGAACATATTTCAGACAAACATTTCCTTTTCCTTCCTTTTTTTCTAGAATTTAATACCATTAAGGAAATGTAATACAGACTATAAACTATAAACTAACAGACTAATGATTTTTTAAAAAAAAATTTAATTACAATTACTTTTCAAAGTTAAAATATTTACAAATATTCTGCACGAACTTTAAATACATAATGAAGACTTCATATTTCAAGAACATTTAAATAAATCTACATACATTAATATTTCTATAGTATATTGTTTTGTTAAATTATTATCAAATAAAACTGGTAGAAATGACATATTCAGAGAATCATATGAAGGAAAAATTCATCTTTGGAAGAGCTTTTTTCTCTCTCTCTCTCTTTATATTAGTCGTCACAAATTAATAAGATTTATTAAGAAGTATGGTTGGTTTTCTGTCATGAAAAGGTTTGAAAAAGTGTTATTGTTAGATAAAAATATAAGATTTATCAAAATATTTTTTTTCGAATGGGGCTGAACATTGGTATTTTAACTTTTGCAGACCTAGTACACTCCCCAGGAGCTGGTATCACTTTTTAGCGCGGCACCATACAGGCGATACCAATTATCTGATTTATCAAAGTATAAAAATATGTCATTTTGCAACGAATGATAAAAAGGACAATAGAGGCCATGGGGATACTTAACCAGTCAGCCTGCCACCTCGGGAAATAAAGGACATTCCACCGTCTGTCCGCGTAAAGCCTTCGTTGTTTTGATATTAACCTTTTTATGAAATTGTAACTGATGCTAGTTAGAATGAGCCACTAATTAAAATTATTTGAGCTAGTCTCCGTAGTAATTTTTGTGAGTGCATGTTATAATTTTAAAAAATGGGATTTACATTGAAGGAAAGTACGCATTAGTAATTAAATGTGTTATAGGGACTCAATATTTGATTAGTAAAATATTGTGTAAAATAGAACATTCCATTAAAAGAATAAATTTGAATAGCATTTCTATGTGAAAATTTATTATTAATTCGTATACATTAGTTATTTACCTTGATAAAGACGGGAGAAAAAAGTAAAGCAAATTTAATGTAATTACTTGTGTAAATAAAGCCATTAACACAAGGAAAACAATTGCATGCTAGCCTTTTGTGGAATAAAAATTCTCTTTTTTTAAAAAAAATAATTTTGAAAATAATCTCGCTTGGATTTAATTAATTTTTTTAGAAATCTTAATTATAATACTAAGATTGATCTTACATAAAGGAAAAATATTAACCATAGAAATCTCGATGAATGTTGCATAGCTACATGGCTGTTTTTTTTTATACATATCTATTTATTTGCTAAGACTAATATTAATAGATTTTGTCTAATTTTAATACAGTGATATATAATACAATAAATTGTACTAAACAAAGATCATTTTACAGTTCAGGGAAGTTAATTTCATTATTACTTTGGAACTGCAAATTATTAAAAAATAGTACTGAATATGATTGAATTGATGTGATAAATAAATGCATTATAAAAATTAAACCCCCCAAATTTTTTATTCAACATAAAATTGATAAATCTTTTTTCCCCTAAATCAATTTATGCATTGTCAATGCTGAGATATTTGAATAATAAGTATAAATCTGAAATAAATACTGTTATATATGTTTTTATATATTATCTAACGCGAATAGCATTTCTTCTTTGAAAATGTATTTTATTTTTTAACAGACATATTCTTGCTTACCTTACGGCAGTGTCGCTTTTCATTTGACGGTTACTTTGTCAAGTATAGCTAACCCTCTATGCTGTTTCTTAGCCATATTTTTACCATTATCGAATGTGTATGCTGTAGCGGGATTAGCCGTCTACATCGCTGTATGGGCAGGGTACATACTGGCGACAGCTCTTCTGAGTCCTACACCACCTTTCATTGGCCTAGCATTTGGAGCAGCTCTTGTGGTAAGTATAGATATTACAACACTAGTTTACGACCTGAAAGGTGCAAAAAATTTAACAAGAATTTAATTTTCACTGTATACCTTACTGTAAAATCCGGCGTTTAGCACGCAAGCGTATAACATACACCTATACTTTCGAGCTACCGTTTTTGATTTTTTGATATAGTCACCGTATAACGCGCTCCCCCTTTTTAACACTTTTTTTTATAAGCTTCACTTGTATGTAACGGAATATTTGAACTCAATTTTTACCCACTTTAAAAGGTCATATTAATTCGAAATTTCTCTCACTTGCTCAGAACCGATGGCAATATAATAATTTAATAATTTTGTTCCATTGTCTCGACTAGGATCATCAGGATTAACGATTTCCCATTTTCAGATCCCATCCCACATCTGGCGTCTAATTTCAGATCTCATTTCCAGATCTGGCGACTAAAACATTAAGCTACAACTTAGTTCGATTTACTATGAAAGGTTTTTTTTTTTTTAGTTTTTTTTAATTTATTAAACTTATTACAAAGAATCTCTCTCTTCTCTTGAAACGTACGTGTGCAATGCTCTTATGTTTTGAAGTCATTTATATTCAAGGTATTATTCCAAAAACTTAAGTAAACATAGTACGCCTCTAGAACTACCGCCCTTTAAGTTCATAAGGAATATCATTTCTTTTAAAAACATATTTCGATATATGTAGAAGTCTAATTTTTTTTTTATGTGCTCATCTCTTTTTTTTTTTTTTTTTTTTTAAAGCTCTCGTTTTCATACCTGGCGTGTTACGCGCGCCCGTAAATTTCGATCTTATTTTTTGAATTAAAAGTTCGCGTTATACGCCGGATTTTACGGTTTATAAATAAAAATATATATACATATGAATACATTTTAATAATATAATATATAATTCTATATCTGCCTATCTCATTTTAAACTTGAAAAAACAAACATTTTTATTTTCAATGAAAATTCAATGTTTCAAAAACTAGATGACACCTCTAGTATATGCATCAAGTTTGGATTATTTTTAACGGGAGTAAAAAGTTATTGGAAATCCCGACATTACCGAAATAATTTTCTGTGTGACACTGAGAAAAACATATACTCTTCATTTAAATACTATTGTGGATTTGAATTGTGGTATAAATTTAAATAAAAAAAAAGGTCTGAATTAAGCCTGATATTAATAAAGAGATTTACCTAAGAAAAAATTCCTTCATTTTATTATACACTCTTAAAGATAGATATAAGCTTCTTAAAGCAGTTATCTATGCTATGTTTTTAGCTACTGAAGCATTCACCATGATATTTTGGTAGCGGATAATCTAATTTTGAATATATATACAGTAGAACGTCGTTTATATCCGAATCAATTGGGACCGGACACCGTTCGGATAACCGAATGCGATCCATGCAGTATATAAATATTGAAAATCATCACATGCGGGAAACGTGCTTGAAAAAAAAGCCAAATAGGTGCAAAATGTCGCAATTTTTTTCCTTTATTGTGAAAAATAAGCTCTTATTTTTCGCCGTACCATTGTACACCTTCGTGTTTTCGCTGCAAGGTCTCTGATTCTCTTCAGCAGCAATAGTTGAGTAGGACAGCCCTCTGATTGTTGTTCGTACCACTCCATAGCTGTCTCTAATGCTGAAAACGCGTCAGCATTTGATGGACCCTTGCTACTTTCGTTGTTGTTGTCCTCGTCTTCATCCGTTTCATCGTCGACAGAGTCGGATTCTTCTTGCACGGAAGTCACTATCTCGTCATTATTTAGCATTTGAAATCCAGTCTTCTGCATCGCATGCCATCAGATTTCTACATCAACAAAACTCAACAAAAGAGCACGTATACACACCCCTCACTTGGAAACAAACTGACCTAATATTCCACGCAGATGTTTACCAAACCACACTTCTAAAATCCCTCACCTTGGGTTTTCCCGTCACTTTTGGCCTTACAGGAAACAAACGTTGAGCATTGCACTGTTCGAAAACGTATCCGGACTTTGGTTCGGATATTTGACGCTCCGGATAATAAACGTTCGGATAAATGACGCTCTACTGTACATACATTTTGTGTACCTTGTAATTGATAGAGAGCTTAGTTAGAAAAATAGGGAAAAAAGTGTTTGATTGGATTTGATTAACATCTCATTCTTAAGTAACACAAGAGCTATTGGCGATGGACCTCGTAATTTTGAGCCTTGGTCTAATGACGAGGATGATACCTAAGTTGGCACACACACAATCCCACTCTCCAAAAATCCACATCACATCAACAGGAGTACTGAGTCATGATAGATTTAATATGCTTCAGCCTTTCTACAAAGAAGATTTTCAGGAGTAACAGGACTTGAACTCGTGACTCTCCGACCCAAGTTCTTGACCGTGACCACTCGGCTACAAATGTAAGGCCCCATCTATGACCCATAAAAGTACACAGTACATAGCATACTTGTCAAATACTCGTACAAACAATAACCTAAAGCAAATAAAGGTGTATGCCTTACAATCGCACAAACCAACTACCACGTTTTGACTGAATGAGTAATGATGGTGGTAGGTGTAGGACTTGGACCGCGGTCATCATATGTAGCCAGTTGACATATCGTCCGAAATTCCCAGTTTTTTTTGGATAATACAACTGAAAATAACAATTGACCATTGAAATTGTTCGAATCATGATCTTATTAAGGTTGAGTCGAGAATGAGATGAGGCCCGGGCTCATCCATTAAGATGTCCTTACTTGTCTTTTGTAATTTACAATATAAAAACAAGAATTAATTAAAGTTTAATCACTAGTCGTCTTTTCCCCCCAATAAACTATTAATTGCGACATATATCTTCCACTATGGGCCGGGGATGCGAAATGAGAGTATTAATTGATAGTATTATTTCCCCTGTGTGGAAATACATCAAGTTAATTTAGCTAGACTTGTAAATAACATCTTTTCGCAACGATGGGTAGCTGATGTGCTAGTCTGGTCTCACATAAAATATACTAAAGAATAATTGAAAATACTACAAGGGGTGATCAAATGAAAAGGTACGAAACGACACGGTGGGTACAAATATAGACTTTATTCAAAATATACACCATAGGCCTGAGCACAACGATCCCACTGATGCCGCAGGATTCCTTGTTCCCAGAATTCCTGTGGCTGTGATGAGACCCAGTCCTTCACAGTGTCCTTGAGTACGTCGTCCGAGTTGAAGCGCTTTCCTTTCAAGTGTTTCTTCAGTGGACCAAACACATGGAAATCGCAGGGTGAAATGTCCGGACTGTAGGACGGATGGTCCAACGTCTCCCATTGGAACTTGTCCAGTTCCATTTGTGTGACTCTGGAGACGTGTGGACGCGCGTTATCATGGAGCAGAACCACACCCTCCGTGAGCAGCCCCGGTCTTTTGTTCTTGATGGACCTGCGTAGGCGTCGGAGTGTCTCACAGTACACATCGGAGTTAATGCTTTTTCTGTGCTCGAGTAATTCTGTGCTCGCATCATTTGGACGCTGCTTTTTATAAGAGCCTTTGCTCTCTCCTGCGCATGCGGGCACCCGCGCATGATCCGATCCCAGTCAGAGTCTCCAATGGCATCCAGAGATGTCTCGCTACATTCTCCCTTGGCGGAATATGCAAATATTTAACTGTTTCATTTTTATGTCGTTTCGTACCTTTTCATTTGATCACCCCTTGTATATGTAATTTCGAACCGTGTTTTATAATCATCATATGGAGCACAGTGGAAGTTTGGAAAATGTGCTACTTAGATATCATACTTGTCACTTTTACTGTGACATTTAATTTTAATATTTGAGTTTAATAATACGATATATTGTGATATTAGAAAAAAAAATCAGATTAAACTAAGCATGCACAAGGGCAAAAATTGGCTAAGATAAGTATACATTACATAAAAATGGAAACATAGTTAATCACAAGGATTTACACTCCAAATTTATTACTTTATCGGTCAAATCATTAAAAAAATCAAACTATAAAATTATATTAATTTCAAATGAATTTAAATAATATCTGCGTAATTCTATGATAATTATTTTATTAAGTTTATAGTTATGAACCTATCTTTAACCATATAGACATTTAATTTACTATTTCATTAATAGTAATAATAGAGTTCAATTTTTATTAACAATAAATAGTTCAACAATTGAGACAGAAATTTGAAATTATATTTAAAGTTAATTTTGTGTAAAATTTTATTTTATTTGAAAAATTAAATACGCACTATGCAAAAGTCTAATTTGGTTTCAGAAAGCTAAATCTTATTTTTAAATTAAATGAGAAAATATTGTATTTAGAGAATCTGATCAAGAAAAGTTGTATTGAAATAGAAATATACCCTTCAGTAAAAAATATTTTTCCATAATAATTTTCTTCTACATACAGAATTTATTTAAAAAAATCATAAATTTTTAATGTGATTTCACCTTTTTTATTAGGTAATTGCTTGGATTATGGTATCTGGCGCTGTGGCTTTTACCAAAGCTTGCATTGCTTCTATATTGAGACGTGAAGGTGGACAAGTAGCTCTATTTCGCTGTGGTGTAGTTACACAAATAGGATCTGCAATTGGAGCCATAGTAACATTTTCATTAATTCAATACACAACACTTTTTAAATCTTTCTCACCATGTTCTTAAATTTTAGTAATTGCTAAAGTTCCTACAAATAGCATTCGAACAAAAAAAATTTTAAGAAACTTTTAGCTATTGTTTTTAGTTGGTTGAGATGTTTGTCATTAAAAACTCATACCTAATAAATTTATTTAGAAAGTATTTATTTACATAGTGCAATTTTCTGAACACTTTTTAAAAAGAAAAGTATATATTAAGTGCAATATATATTTTACTAAGACAAATATATAAAATATATATTTTTTGCTATGTAAAAATGTGTAATATTTGTTAAATGTTACTATTTTGTTATATATACACATATAATTAATAGTTGTAATATTTAATCGTTTATTGTTGTAGTTTCTATAATCTTCTTTTTAAAAAAATTTAAAGCACTTTCCCTTAAAATGGTTATATATTTTACACAACTTTCTCTCTACATTAAAAAAAAAGGGCTCCATTAGTTTTATTAATAGTAAAACAGAAGATATAGTGTGTACAGATATTCATATTTTATTTGCAAAAATATGTATTATCTATATAAAACTACAAATTAGATGAAGAAGATATTTCCATTTTTTGGAATTAAATATTATAACAGTATTTTATATTACTAAATAAGAAATCATATGTCACTGTTTTATAAAAATGGAATACATGATGTTTGTATATGTAATATCACAAACTTGTTTTTACTGTAAAACAAATTTTTTTTATGAATTATTTTATGACTAAATAATATTATAAATATATAATTTCCCCCGAGAAAAGCATTACAAAACTTTTGTACTTTTAATTTTAAATGTGATTGATACTTGGTTTCAAAACATTTATTTAAAAGGAAAGATTTGTGTTGTCTTAAAGAACTATATAAATTATATCAATGAACACAGTATTATAATCATTATACCTCATTTTTATCATTATAATTTATGAAATTACTACAATTTTATCAAGTATAAAATAGACTTATCTTTCATTTAGATGCGAGTTGTAATAAAGTTATTTTTTACTTAATTATGTAAGTAATACGTTTAATTAATAAGTGCATGGATAACTCAAGAAGTAAAATATCAGTACATTTTTATTTTGGAAATTCTACATACTGTTAAGCAAATAATAATAGAAACAAATGATGAATATTTTTTTATAAATACATTGGCTAATATTTAGTAAATTAATATTACAGTCACAATTTTTAGAATACTAAGAATTTGATGTATAAAAAAATAATTCATTATTTATAATATAATTTTGTTAATTATATTGTTTAATTTTTTTAATTCATTTAATAAAAGTTTTGTAACATCTATGTGAATAATTGTTAAAATTTTTTGCAATGCATTTTTTTGTGAGTAACTATGACTGAAAATCTAATGTACTTCCAAAATGCAATATATATATTTTTTGAAAATTATTTCATAAGGCAGCTTTTTGTAGTGAACATATGCATGCATTTCCTACCAGAGCTTTACTTGTACTCTTTATATCTTATCTTTTACATATCGTGATGCATTGTATCATATAAAAATTATTAATAAATGGTACAGTGGTAACATATGTCTGCTATAAAAATGGAGAATGTGTATTACATTTGAAATAAATATTCATAATATAAACATATAAATTTTTATTTTATAATTCTTTTATCAGGAACAAATTACATATTCTGTATAAAAATATAAATGCTCATTTCCAACAAAATATAAAAATATTTTTCAAATATAGCAGATAAAATTTTATAAAAAAGATTTAAAGTAAAAAGAAAAATTTCAAATGTTTTAAAAATAATATACAATTTAATCAATTGTTTATAAAATGTGCATTTTAACTGACTGTGTGGAAAACAAAAAGAGAAATTCACATATTGTGTGTGTTTCAAAAGTATTAATTTTCAGTAATTACATAAATAATGTAAAAATGGTAAAAGGAATAATATGTAACTTTTACATAAATAACTTTTTTAAAAAAAATGTTATATGCAGTTGCATTTTATTAATTATATAATGTACAGTTTCATTAAAGAAGTGTACCAAAACCTAGTATATCTTTTGAAACAAATAAAAATTTCCAAATTAAGAAATTTATATAGTGGAATGGATTCCAGTTAAGTCCAAATGAATTTTTAAAAATTTTTAACTCATCTCTTAAAGATGTTTTAAATATAATGCACTAAAATGAGATTTCAATAAAATAATAATAATAATACCACATTAAATATTACACATATATGCTTAAATACATATATTAAGAGAAAAAGAAGTTTTACAGCAGCTTATAAAATTATTCTTCTGATAAAATTATTTATTATAAATTACGCATTTTTAGTGAAATTTGATGACATTTTTCCTAGATGTAATTTTAATTATTAATAATTAAAATAAATTCAGTTTTGAATTTAAAAACAAATGCAAAATTTGCATAACAATACATTAACAATAGTGGATTACAAGACAAACTTATTTGAAATTAAAGTATGATTTTTAAATGACTATTTTCAACAATTAGATGAATATATATTATATAATTATAAAATCTTTTCAATTTATAAAATTATAATTAAAAAATCAAAACTTCAATGTACTTTAACATTAAAAGTAAATTTTTTAAACATATTAATAAAAAAAATTGCTAAAATATAACATACAAGTAGTTTAGAAAAAATCTTAACTTTATGTAGCAATTATGAGCTGCATTTTTTAAGAATGTGATTCTGCAAAGATGTGCAATGTGAGATTCAAATCAAGAAAATATATCAACAGAAATAAAATTTGATTAATTTTTTACTTGATTAGCAGCTTGTGGAATGTAACATGTTATTGAAACAATAGTCGCATAAATGTTTTTCTCTTAACAAATACATAATATATTATTCTTGACTAAAAAACATTCACCAGTCATACACAATATAATATTACTTTTCAATAAAACAATTTCATATAAATAACAATTAAAACAGATATATATTCATTGGTCACTAAATACTGTTCTATATATATGGATGTATATAATAACTATGTAATTTCAAAATTCTATTTAAAAAATAATATATTCAAAAATAATAAAATTCAACACAAAATCTATAGTTGCAAGATAACTCAATTGAAGAAACTAACTTGGACCAAACAAACAAGTTTATTTTAGGTGGGTCACAAAAGAAAATCAATATTCATAGAAACGTAGATTTATTTTGAATAATACATTATAATAAACAAATACAAAAGAACAAGAAAAATTTAACTTTTACATCCTGACACTTGGCATCTCTTCTCAACTACTATCTTTCCTATTTCGAGAGAAATTTTTAAATTTTATTATATATTATTGTGTGCTGATATATTACCCAGGCAACAAAAATGTTCCTTGTGGGCTGCATGCGGCCCGCTGACCACGAGTTCAACACCTATGTTTAAAAGTATTACATCTTTCTTTTTTGCTCACAATAAGAAACAAGAATACATCATATCATATGGATTTTCTAAATGCAGTTATTGTATGAAATTCTTTTTTCTGAATTCTGAGCAATGTAGTTACAACACATTTGCATCACATTAATCATATTTATGAAAATTGTTTTTATACAAATAACCTATTACAAAAGTTTAAATACAAATAAAATATTACATTTTTATTCTAAAAATATGAACAAAGTGTTAAAAAAACAAAATTTGCAATAAAAAAAAATAAACCACTGAAGTTTAGTCATTTCTTCTGCTTCAATCATTTGTGCATAACAAGCAAAAGAAAAATTTAGCCTGAATGAATGATTTCAAGATAGGTACTAGAATACCATTAATGACACCTTGATAATCCCATGCTGGCTTTAAAAAGAATACTTCACACATTTATTAACCATGATGCAAATTACATTCTCTATAATTTGTTATTTTCCTGAGATCAGAGGACTTACTATCATAGGTTAAAGAACCTTTTCTATGACTAGAGGATTAAATCTATCTTAGATAAAATAAATTTTGATGCTATTAGGTCACATAAGATTGTTTAACATCTATCTATGATGAATAATATGTCACTGAACAAATTTCAATCAAAAATAATCCAAAATATATGTTATTTTGTAAGAAATAAAACAGTACTCAGACTTAAAAATAAATAAAATTGTTCTATCACCCTCAAAATATTCCTAAAATATAGCAGTACTACAAATAAGGTGAATAAATTTATTTTTATTCTAGATATATGAGAACTAAATCAAAAACATAGCAAACGTTCTCAATAAACAGTAAAAATAAGCAGCACACAAATATACACTGATAATTGAATTTCAATAATCATTGACTTCATTTATGAATTATAATCGTATGTGATCAAAAATACAAATAAAAATATTTCAAACAAAAATTAATGTATTCATTTAAAAAGAAATACATTAGATGACCCAAAAAGATAAAAAAAATTATTTTTATTGTTCTATAATGTTATTTAGTACCTGTATGAACATCAGGTTTTAAATAAAGCTTTAAAAAAATGCTTAAAATGTCTTTTGTTCATACTAAGTATACTGTTTCTTAAAAATGATTTCTGACATTTTTTAAAAATATTTTTTCACAATTAAATCATTAGAATCAAAATGTATATTAAAAATAATGTAGAATGATATCCATAAATAGCACTTGAGACTAGGAAAAAGATGTACAGAAATTTGACAAAATCGGTTAGATACAACAAACGAGAGCAAAAAATATATATAAATTCATATCTTTTTCAATAATGTTAAATAAACTCATTGCAATATTTTCAAGAGAAAAATATGTATGCATCTATATCACTTTCCTTCTCATTCTGATATAATTTAATAAACCTTTCTCTTTGAATAATACTGTTTTATTCTGCATCATGATATATATATATATAGGTAATTTACCTCAAGTTTCAGATAAAAAAATACATTATGAGTGTAATTGCCATTACTATCATGATGTTAGATATGATCCTTTTCATATATACTTTGAATGTATTTTTATAAAAATATTTAAAATGCAAAGGTCACATCATTATTTGACTAGTTTTGAAGCATACAAAACTTACAATATTTATAAACATTCTAATCAAGCCTTCTGTAAATTCTGCATGGGTACTGTTTCACTATCTGATAAAGAATCAGACAAATATCCACTTGGCAATTGCAAGCGATACTTCTTTTGAGGTTTTCTTTCATTTTTAAGACATAGAAGTTGTTCATTTTGGCAGTAGCATGAACAAGAACAAAACATCAGAAGCAGGAATGAAGCAAGACATGCAGCTGTTATAATTCCAAGAATTACCATTGTTATATACCATTTTCTGAAAACAAAGTGAGTGAATAATAAGTGTGTATATACATAATTAATAACTAAATCAATGACAAAAAACTATTTAAGCTAAAATTTTAAATAAAGTATGCCTAAAACTAAGAATAATTTCACTAAAATTTATTGAGAATTTTGGCTTTTCAAAAAAACGTTTAACTTATTTTGATTTCTACACATTATTTTATGTTGATTTTCCTTCTAAACATTAAATAAATAAAATACTATAAAATTTAATTTTTTAACACATTATTGTTTTAAAAAATCATACAAAATATTTAAAAATGATTTATATCACACAATAAAGAGTCATTTAAATAGTAGGTAATAATAAGAAAAAAAAGTCAAGCCAAAATGTATGAGTACATCATAAAACAGACACTTCAGAATTAAAAATAATGGTATACATTACATTATAATAAAAGCAAATGTCAACATAAAAAATATATTCCTGATAGTTTATAGAATAAAAAACCAGGTAACACTGAGAAAAATTTAAGTTAACTGCTGAATGATTGCATAAGATAAAGAAGCCAAAATATAAGTAGGTCATATTTAATCAACTTCTGAAATAAAATATAAGAGATACCTTCTTTCCCCAACATTATCTTTGATTAGATTTCGTTGTCTAATAATTTTTTCAGCCTCACATATTGCAGCTGTAAAAGAAAAGTTCTTTAAAATCTTGTTGTAATGGAAATTAATATATTAAAAATATTAGATGAAAAAGAGAGATTTCATCAAAGCAAGCAAATGACATTTAATACAATAATATTCTTTATTAAATATTCTCTTAAATGTTAAAACACTGATTAGTGAAAACAAGAACATGATAAAATTAGTATATGATGAATACAGATAAGAATTTTAAAAATGCAACACTGGCCATTAAGAGCAGCAACTCATTTAATGTGAAATAAATACTAATTTAACTAAAATTTGAATAAGGAAATAAAGCAAATATCACTGAAATACTATGCAACATACCTTCATAAAAACTGGCATTGTGAAGTACTTCACAGCCCCCTGTTATAGGGTCACAGTAACAAGATTGATTGCACTGACATTTTAAATGACAATTCACACCAAAGAAACCAACAGGGCAACCTGAAAAATTGGTCTTAACTTTATTTTTCTTTTTGGAAACAGATTTATAACTAGTTGGAAAGAAACAATAAATTGAACATAAGAACTCATGTTTTTATTACAACAATAAATAACTGAAAATATCATGAAAACAAAATTTTGGATAATTCATAATGTATAATTTAATGGCATTAATCACAAAATCATCTATACAAATAAATAAAATTGAAGTGTCTGTTTGTAATTTCAAATTAGCAGCTTTTTACTTAATGCACTAAAAGTATATACGGTACTCATAACAAAAAACCAATTTTTAAAATTTTTGTCTGTCTGTCTGTCTGTCTGTTTGTTCCGGCTAATCTCGGAAACGGCTGGTGCGATTTTAAAAATTATTTCACTAATGGAAAGCTACATTAACGGGGAGTAACATAGGCTATATTTTATTCCCGTATTCTTACGGGAACGGAAACTATACGGTGAACGTGAAACTGAATGCCAAGATGAACGCCAAATTGAACGCCAAGCTGAGCTAATGAAGTCGTTTTGGTTACTGGCGACCGATGCTCTTCATGAGACATAATAAATTTACGCGCACATGATAATACGCTGACACGTGCCATAATTTTTTTTTATGATAGTTATCTCACACTGTTCAGTTAAGTAGAGCATCGGCTGTTTCGGATGCACTTTTAAAAATAATAAATCAAGGCTTCATAAGCAAAAAGCAATGCAAGAAACAAAAAATTGATAAGTTTTACGGTTAGTTTTAATCCTTTATTTTTTTTTTATTTACATTTTTAGTCACATTTACACAATAGTTATTATAATCCCAATCTATATCTATACAAATAAATGAAATTGAAGTGTCTGTTTGTAATTTCAAATTAGCAACAATTGTTTGCGGGGCGGGGGTTTAAGGGGCGTTAGAAATTCCGATTTTTAAGTTATTAGACGTACAGTCTTGAAACTTAGTAAGTAGATTCCTCTCATAGGGTAGAGATACGCTACAAAATGGGTTTCGTGAAAATTGCCCTCAAGTGGCGTTGCGGGATTTAAGGGGCGTTATAGATCATTATTTCCATTTTTAAACTATTAGACGCACAGTTTGAAATTTGGTAAGCAGATTCCTCTCATAGGATAGAGATACACTACAAAATTTGTTTTGTGAAAATCGACCCCTAGGCGCGTTGCGGGGGTTCAAGGGGCATTATTGATTATTTTTTTTTGCATTTTTTAATTTATTGGACGCACAGTCTTCAAATTTTGCTAAGCAGATTCCTTTCACAGTGTGCAATTCCCCTACAAAATTGGTTTTGTGAAACAGACCCAGAAGTGGCGTTGCGGGGGCTCAAGTGGCGTTAGAGATAATTATCCCCATTTTAAAACTATTAGACGTACAGTCTTGAAATTTGATAAGCAGATTCATTTCGTAGAGAACCGCTACAAAATGGGTTTTGCGAATATCAACTACTAAGTTTAATTTCGGGAGATTAAGAGGCGTAATCGATAAATATTTCCATTTTTAAACTATTTGATCATCCTGCTTGAAAATTGGTAGGCATGTTCCTTTCATGGAATATAATTCCTCTAACAAAGAGTAAAACGAAAATTGACCCCTAAGGATGGTTGCGAGGGATGAAGAGGAGTTACAGAAAAATATTCCTGGTTTTAATTGTTAGACCCATATACTTGAAATTTTTTAAGCATGTTTCTTTTGTTGAATAGGGATGCACTAAGAATGTATTTTAAGTAAATCAAGTTCTGCGGAGGAGTGCAGGGGTTACTGGGACGTATTGACACAAAAAAAATCCTTTTTTCGAGCTACAAGGACTATAATAATGAAATTTGGTTTGCATTTTTCTTTTGTTGAATTGAAATCCGCTAAGAGAGGTTATTTTGCAAAACGGCTCTCAACCACGGGATTACGGGGATACTGATAGTAAAACTTTTGTTTTTTTCTGTTTGATTTAGACTTGAAATTTGGCTTGCATGTTCAATTTACGGAGTAGAGATCCACCGAAAATTGGTTTTGCGGGAATCCACTTGGTTTTTGAGTTACGAAAGAGCAAACATCATTCTATGCTTCAATTTTAGAGATTTTTAGAAAACACAAATTGGATGAGTTCTGCCCCTTTTTTTATCAACAGGCGACAGTTACAGGTATAAGTATATTTTTCAATACAATCGAATTCTTAATGCAGGACTTAGATATCAATAATTTATACATATATATATATATAAGCAGTAAAAATTTATAAAACATCATGAAATTCCCAGCGAAGCGGGCGGGTAACAGCTAGTTCAGAGATAAAGTTTTAGTTTTGTTTTCTGTCTGCCCTTAAAATGCTTTAAAATCCATTGGCCTATTAGAGAAAGCAACTACTTAATTAACATATAAAAATTTTAAATCTGTAAAAACTTCTTTACTTATATAATTCCAATTTAAGAGTCTAGATTATAATATCTTATATAAATAATTGTTATAAATATAGGAGGGGAAAAAAGATATATTCTTTAATACTACAGAGATCAAAACTTTCTTACTCTTATTTTTATGACAAAAAACTACACATTTTTAAAAGAAAAAAAAAGTTTCAATACGAAAAACAAAATGTGCATTTATTGTAATGATTTGAAGTAAAATGTAAGCAACTGTCTTGCTGAAATTATCAAGCAGTAAAACAGATTGTTCATGGATCAATATGATACAAAGGTATACAATTTAGATATTCAGCCTAAAATAATGTTATGCTTCCCATCTATGATAAATGATCAAAATTTACCTTATGACTGATCGATTTACTAGCAAAATTAAAAATAAATTTCAATGTAAAAATGGCATATAATTAATTTTGTGTGGAATAAAAACTGAACAATGACTCTATACTTTAAAAAACGCAATTAATTTTCAAATATATACTCACTATTTTGACATTTTTCTCCTGTAAAACCACTTTTACATTTGCAAGAGCCAGTGATTGGATCACATCCAAGAGAATTATAACATTCACATTGTTTAGTACACATACTACCATACCATCCATCAAGACAACCTATTGTTTTTATAAAAAAAGTTTATTAAAGAGCAAATTAATTATAACAAAAATTAATGCATTTTTAATATACATGTAAGAAACTGCCTAATGCCATTTAAAAAAAACCAAATCTTGAAAGAAGAACATTCTTTTAAACTTTTATTATATTTGTAATATTTTTTGAAAAGCTTAGTTTTCACATGATTACATAAAGAATAACTGAAAACTTTAAAAGATTAAAAAACTTGTCTAGAATAGTTTGCTTATTATAAATTAATAATGTTTTAACATTATTCTTTGAACACATTAGAATAACCCTTCTGATTGCAATCAATATAATAATATTTTTTTAAAAACAAATCTGGAATCAAGTGGTTAATTATACATACATAAATGCATCAATAATTCAAAGAAAATCACTTAAATAATGCCTCCATAATATTTGTTTTAATGAAGTAACAAACTAATTACAATTTATGTACTGTATTGATTGATAAATGGAGAAATGAAAAAAATAAAGAAATAAAATTTTATTTTAGGAAGCAATATGAGACTGAGAGAAAAGTTTAAATAAAGATAAGCAAAATATCAGCTAAAATTATATAAATAATTTCTATAATAATTTTCTCCTTTTCCATTTTTAAAACTATGTAAGGAGAAATTGAAGATTATTTCTAAATATTGAAACTCATTAATAATTAAATTTAATTATGTGACAGAAATCCAATAGCAATGAAAAATAAAAATCTACTTTAAAACCTTTTTTAATACAAATTTGTAAATATTTACATAATATATTACAATTTTCTGATAAATATTATCTTATTTTACTAATAAATAAAACTAAAATAGCTGTTTAACTGAACCTTTGTTATTCAAACTATATTAAGAAAAATATACATATATGTATCATGACGCAGTGAGTAATCAGCATTTCTTAATCTGGATCATCATTTTGACTTTGATGGTTGAATGTAGCATATTTAAATGATATTGATGAAGCAATCCTTTATAATTAATTAATCTTGTTTATTATACATTGAACATGTAGAAACACATATGGACAGCATCACAAAGAAAACACACACACAACAAAAATACACAAAAATCTCCAGAAATCTCGGTTTTTATAGTCAGCGGGAAATCACATGACCTGGGTGGGTGGATAGATGTAGCTGATTCAAAAGGTTGCAGTTAGGCGGTTAGCTAATTATTTAAATGTGGGTCCTGAAGGGATGGATCATAGATAATTAAAAAGTTATAAAAAATTAAATAAATGGGGATTATTACACACACACACATATAGATATATATATATTGCAAAAAAGAATAATTTTTTTACCATGCTCAATATCTCTGAAAATGGCCTTTTCATCCCCAGATACCAGATCATAAAATTGTATTATAATAATTAAAAATGTTCCTTATATTTTACAAAACTGGAGAAACATTTTATTTTCATATTAAGTATAATATTTTTTTCTGACACTCTAGAGTGCATCAATGGCACATTAAATTCAACTAATCATACATATGCCATTGATGTTCTATCACAAGGGTCGGCAAACTATGACTTGCGAGCCCCACATGGTTCTTTGCATAGACAATTGTGGCTCTTTAAACTTCTGCCACAATGTATTGTAAAAAAACAATTACATTCACTACAAATTTACTATCCCCTTCCTCTTTTGTAATTATTTGTTGAAAAAGCTTAACTGTATTTGCATATATATTTAAACATTTGATAGGCAAGATTGTTACAAACATTATCAAAGTTTATTACTCCAAAATTATTCCATTAATAAAGTTTACTACCATTCAATGAACATATTACAATAAATTTTACAGCAGTAGAAGTCCAATTTATTAGTAAAAATACCCCCTTTTAAGACATTTCTTAAAATAATTTCCAGTAATGTTTACTAATTTGTACACAGTAGTAAAGGAGCACTCATGAATGGACATCAGATACCCCCCGTCCCACCTAAGAGAAGTGGCAAAAAGACATTTTATGAGATGCTTAAAGGGTTTATAAAAAGAATGCCAAAATAACTTTTATATACAAGACCAACCAAAATCCATTTTAATTATTAGAGTAAATATGAAATTTCAGAATAAAGCATTATGATCCAGACATTTTTTTCATGGAGCTTAAAATTTATTTCTCAACATGATATTTTGACATTGATTGTTCCTGTATTGAGCCACAGAGATGAAAAATATTTGCAATTGTACTTGAAAGAATGGAAAATGTTTTAGTTGAGTAAACTTTATTTAAATAATATAAAAAAATCAGTAAAAATCTTTTGATGATATAAATTTTATTTTCTGAATGCTTAACAAGATGTTCCCATGACAACTGTAAAGGAGAAATGACAAAAGTTGCAATTGAATTTTCAAACATATACAGTGATTTTTAACATAATGTTTGATCTCATTGCAAGGAACTATGAGTTTGATAATACAAGAAAGTAAAATTATTGCTAAATATGTGTAAAATTAAACATTCTTATACAAACTAATATAAATGGTTAAACCTTTGAAAAATTAAAAATGTATATATTAACAGACAAAATAGAATTAGAAGTATTTACTTTCATTGCAGTCTTCTCCGAGGAATCCAGGATGACACATACATCCCTCATTGGTACATATTCCTTTGTTTGAACAGTTAGTTTTGCTGCAAAAAAGCTGGTCACACTTTGGAGGCAACCAATTCTTTTCACATAAGCATTCTCCCATTGAACAAGTCCCATGACCGTTACAATCAGAAGGATCACAATAAGGAGAATGAACACATAAAACTGTGCTTACTTTTCTATCACAGGCAAAGTTTTGATCATCACTAAAAATAAAGAAAATAGAATTGAAATTATTTTGTAGAAGCTAGAGAGTAAAAATAATTACATCCTGCCAGAAATCTTAAAAATGAAAATTAAATCAATAATAAAAAAAAACATTGAAATAATGATAAAATTAGGGTGGGTTTCTCTAAACAATGTACAGAAACAAATTGAAGCTAACATTTTTCCTCCATGAAATTAGTTATACAAAATAACTTCATTGTAATATTTAAAAAAAGGCCACAAAATATATTTTTTTAAATTATAAAATTTACAAAAATAAAATAAATAAAATTGCAACAACTTTCTTTGTCAAAATTAAGGTTAATTTACAGGTGGATTTTTTTATACAAGCCACGAGAAACATTTATAACAAAACATTTTTGAGCATTGCAGTAATTGTTTGAATTAATATAAAAAGGGAAGCAATTTCAAACAATATTCTTCTATCATTTCATTTTTAGAATAAGTTACCTTTAAAAACAACTTTAAATTATAGGAAAGTTTACATTAATAATAAAAGGACCAAAAAAAAAATACTCTTAAAGGAAACTTAGAAAGCATAAACATGATAAAATTATGCATTTTTTATCGACTAATTTGAATTTACTATTCAAAGGATAACATTCCCTTAGCCAATCAACAATTATTTCATTCTGGATGTAACCACGACTCTTTTCAAGTAGGTTTGGATGAATATTATACAAAGAATGAAAATTGACTACATCATAAAAATAGTAATTCATTGTCACTATTATAAATACAAGAAACTAAATGGTAATGTAATTAAAAAAATAAAGGATACTTCACTTCTGAAACAGACAAATAAGATTTATGCCAAATGCTACAGAGAACAGAGTGAGTGAGTGATTTTGAGTTTATTGCGCAAGAGCCGATTTCGGCTATACTGCGCCAAACATTTGTTTTAATATCTGTGTCTAGACGGAAGAGAAAAAAGAATGAATGAATGACAAGAAAGGGTCGAAAATAGAGAAGGATCACTAGGTACCCGGGTTCGTGAAGCCATGTTTACAAAGACAGTAAACCCATGGAAAAGAAAAGATCATAGGGCACCTCGGATTGTGACATCCGTACTCACCTAAAGAAGGTGAGCCCCTGAGGGTACAGAGAACAGAAGTTTATTAAATGTTAATGTTATAATACAAATTTTAATGAAAAAACTCAGGAATTTTTAATCTTTGTAATAGGTCTTACTTTAATATACATTAAAAAAATTATAAACATTATCACAAGAGCAAAAATTATTTAAGGAAAAAATTACTAATTTTTACATTGAAAACCTAAATCTACATGGGAATAAAATGAAAAAAGTTTTGCAAAGCTCATAAAAATTAAAAAAGTTTTGGAATTCTAATCAATAAAAAAAAGTTATTTATCATTTCTTGATTAATTACATTTAATAAAAAACAAGTAGATGCTTCAGTTTCTATTGACTATTTATCTACTTATTTTTTTAGAAAATAACACAGAAATAAAAACATAAAATGACCAGAAACATACCATGAATCATAAGGATAATTTGCTGTAGTCCCATTTATAACTAAAGTAGATGACCCTCCTCCATCTAAATTAATTGCATTTACTAAGCCAAACTCTTTCAGAAGTATTTCCATGTCATATAAACTGACACTGCAAAAGAAAATTACTGAGTTTTTAAAAAATATCACAGTGTTGAAAAACATAACAAATATGATAATTCTTACAAGTGCATACAGGCAAAGAGTTTCAAAGAATTTTTGTTTTTGAAAAACAATAAACATTCAAGAGCAACAAATTGAAGATCATAACATGTAATCCTTTACCTAATATAATACTTGGCACAATAAGTTGACAAAATACCTTTAAAAAAATCTATTTAATATTAATAATACAAGATTCTTAACTTGCCAAAACAATATTCATTACATTGTAAACTGGTATAGTAGGGATGGTACAGTACATGAAAACAATAAATAATTTAATTAGTTTAATGAAGTTAAAATTTCAATCACACACACAAATTATTGAGGAGTTAAGAAAAAAAAACTCTCCCCATTTATAAAATACAATTTGTTATGCACTTTACCAGCATATAGGTACAATGTGAGATACTAGTTTAATTTTCTCATGTTCTTATGGCAAATTTATTGACAAAATCATCCCAATTTAGTCTTCTAGCAAATTCTTTACATTATTTTTAATCTTCAGAAAGATCTTTCAGCAGATGAGACAGTAATTGGTATAGTTAATACCAGTGGTGTAACGGAAAACACTTGGGCCCCCTCGCAAAGTCAGGTTTTGGGCCCCTAAGTTAGATTTTATAAAGAATAGGTATTTGGTAGCAGTCAGGCTTTGCCCCCCCCCACGATGTGGAGGTGAACATTATTTATTGTTTTCCTGTACTGCTTAATATAATTTCTAGAACAGTAACAAAATAAGGATTCAGTTCAAGTAAACCATTTTTAAAAAGAAATTGTAATATTATGTTCTTAAAAAAACTTGGTAGACAATTTTTGATTTTATAAAATAAATCAGTCCCATTAATATCTTGCTGTAAGGTCACATTCAAGCTTTTGCAACATTTCGAAAGATCACCTTCAGTCATTTTTTTTGTACATCATCCAAATAAATAAAATGTTTGAGATAAATCTTGGCCCTTTTCTTTAAAAAAATAACAACACCAGCAATTATTAATATAGAAAATATTGATTTGAGAAATATTCATATCTAGATGAAGTCGGGTAAATGCTTTTGTAAAACAAACTGTTAAATTTTCCTCCAGTTCACTGATCCTAGAAATTCAGGTGTAAAAATTTAAAAAGGCCTTTTAAATGAGAAATTGTGGAATCTATATCTACACTGGAATGTTCAAAAATTTTCCTCATTATATTCATCTTTTACCAAGTAAGCAAACTTCATAAAACACAAATGAGAAGTTCAATAAAAACTGTTAATTTTATTCACTTTGTAACACACGGTATAGTTCCAAGACAGAAATGTAGGTGCCGCCATTACAATATGGGCTTAGACCGGAAGTGTGACTGTACGAAACACTGTAGTACGGTCAGAGAGAGTTTGGATCTGGACAAGCGTGTGTTCCCCATTTTCGATGTCCAATCCTGGACTATGTAAACTTTACTTATTTTCACTTATTTTCTCTAAATGTTTGTCTTGTAATTGTCTAAGTGTCTGTTCTTTGTAACTGTGCTATCTTATGTCATTAAATATATTAATTTACCCCGAGATTCTATTAATTACTTTTGGTTATCCCAAGTAATGACGTAAGCGGCAGTTACAACTTTAAACAACTTGAAAAAGTAGAACTAAACAACATACCCATCTGTACTTGATTTTCCATCAACCTGAACTAAAACAACATTTCCATCTTTATCATGACCCACTGCTGTTCTAGCTGACAAAATATTTGCAAAATGATCCATTGGCCCTGTATGCAAAAATAAAAATAATAATTTTCTCAGATAAATAATGCATCATATAACTAAGGGGAAAAACTTCAACTTAATCTGAATAAAATAACTAAAAACAATTTAAGACAAATTTACCAAAGAATAATTCAGCAGAATTTATTAATGTGTTTGAAAAGTAATTCTTGAACATAAAATAAAATATAAAGGTAATAACAGCAGAAGTGTGAAATTCATTAACATGTATCATAAATCTCATATAAATATTTTGAATTTGAAAAAAAAATTTTTTTTTTAAATGACTAAATAAAAATACAAATTGAACTAATAATGAACCATTATTAAAAAAAATTGATAAAAATTCAAATAAATATATCATATTGGAAAAGGATTCTATGTGGATTAGATATGCTTACAAAAATATTATTTAAGAAAAATAATAGAATAAACTTTAAAAAAAGTCCCCCCCCCCTTCAAATTTACCAGTAGTTACAAAAATTTCACAACCTGCTATTTACATTAATTCTTTTTCTTTTGAGAGAAATTGTAGCCTTTAAATAAAAATTTAAATAATTAAGATATTTATTAAAAGAATCACATAGAACATTTGAGACAATACAAAAAAAAAACCTACAATGCACAGAGTGACATACACAAGAGTAGGGTTTAGGGATAAACCTCTCTTCCACATAGAACAACAGATTGTCAATTTTTAGCAAAAATATTATGATTCAATAAGAGTATGAGAGGTATGTGTATGCCTCTAGCATAAAATATAGAACAATTATGCACATACATATATATAGCTTTTATAATACAGTGTAAATTCTCCTCAACCAAAAATCTCAATCCTAATTTAAATATAAAAATACTTTATAGGACAAAAAGAAGAATTTCACTGGTCTTTAAATTAAATATACATATGGGCTCAATTCATGATGGTCACATGATAAAGACAAACACGTGTTCTCCATCGAATTCAAAACAAACATCAAACTAATAGTACTTGTTTTTCCATTTGTACAAATTAGATAAATTTCCAGACTTTATAATTGTGTGAAAATGTTCGAATGTTATACAAAATAAATTTTTTAATAAGATTATAAAATTAAAAAAATCTTATTTTATGCATCTACTTTAAAATAAAATGCATTTTGTCTACCTATGTGCACTATTGTTGTTGACAAATTTGTATTTTTTTAAGAGGAAGTTTCTAAAATAATCAAAAGTTGGCATAACAAAGCACATAAACTGATAAGCTGGAAATACATGATTGCTTTTATCGTGTGACTATGACGCCACATGAGATTTTAAACTGACTGGCTAAAAACACATGGTTATCATGTTAGTATGACGTCACATGAATTGAGCCCATTACACACATTTTTCTTTTTAAATATAAATTATTAGAAAAAACCATTTAAAATTGTCAATATGTGTAACAAATTAATAAAAAATAAAGTTAATATTCTAACAATATATAATTTAATACCATGTGGTACAACTTAATCATTTGAAATATAGAATGAAAAAGACAATAGTAAGAGTTATAACCTTTTAGTCAATATCCTATTATTCATGACTTTTATATATAAATTAAAATTTTAAGGCAAACTCCATTTTATTTATAATATTCCACATGAAGAGTGAATTTATAATAATTTATAATTAATACTCATATCTCCCTTTCTTAAGGCTGTTTTCGCCATATGTATGGGAGCTTGAACTTAATGCAGAGCACATTTTCAGACAGAAAATTGCCTCAATTTTTATAAAAATTTGTGACATTGTAACTCATGCATTTGTTTATAATATAGTATTTTTAAAAATTCAAAATATTTCATAAATAATAAGTTTTTCTTGTAACATAGAAAGGGATAGCTCATTTAGCATTACGATATAGAAGAAAAAATGCGAAACACATTTTTAAAGAAAATAAATGTGTCAACTTGGATAAAAATCAGTAGTATGATAAAAAGTGATTTTCTACAGGATAGTGAAGCCAGAATATAATATTAAAGTTTGAGTTCTTTTATATCTGAAATAAATTAAAAGTAAAAAAGCTTTTTTAAAACAAGCTTTTATTTAAACGCGCTAAAAGAATAAAATAAATCTTTCTTTAAAACTTTTTTTACTATCAACTTTTTCGTCATTACACAATTTATATGATATAAAAGCTCGTCGCGAAATTAAAGTACTCTTATTTACTTAGTTTGAATTTTTAAAAATTAAAATCAATCCGATCAAGTTATTTAATTTACTTGTTTATCTGCAGAGGTAAATCTCGCGACAAGCTTTTATATCATATAAATTGTGTAATGACGGAAAAAGTTGATAGTAAAAAAGTTTTAAAGAAAAATTTATTTTATTCTTTTTAGCGCATTTAAATAAAAGCTTGTTTTAAAAAGCTTTTATACTTTTAATTTATTTTTCACTTTTAGTTATCACTGACAGGTTCTCAGTATGTTCATCTCATTCAATGCTAGGTGTTGCCGGTTATTTTCGAACAGTTAGCTAAATGAATTCTCCCAAAAAAGGTACTAGACTAAAAAACACAATTTTTTCAAAATCCGTAAATTTTAAGCAATTTTTTCAATCTTCGTACAGATCTTGGGTAATATTGTCCTACACACGAAAAAAAAATTCATGAGATTTTCTTCATAAATGACGAAGTTATTAAATGTTTAGTTAAAATTTTGAGTATTGCTTGAAAAATCGTAAAAAAAAAAGTTTTCGGCATTTTATTTTTTAAATGACTAATTCTAAAAAAGCAAAGCATGAGCTGTTTTAGTAAGGAATGTCGATTCATTTAAACAAAAAAAAATTTCAAGCGCAACAATTTAGACATTATTTTCATAAAAACGTATCGATTTTGAATTATTTAAAAAAAAATCGTAAGAAATACAAATATAT
>BMAO01006084.1:0-50653 GCA_019973975.1 Trichonephila clavata | reverse complement strand
TTAACCTATTTTGCATTAAATGAAATTTTATGATTATATTGTAAATTTATCCTAATAAGTTTAATAATAATGACTTACATTAGTAAACTTATTGGCTTTCTCTTAAAGTGTACAAAATGCACTTGTTAGAAAAATTTGAGGTTTTCTTAGTTGTTAGTTAAAGAATTAAAAATAGAATTCGATTTCTTAAATATTGAACTATTTGAAAGGAAATATGTGTGTATGTGTGGTAAAAGCAAATATAACTTTTAAATCCAAATTGTGTTGAGACTTTAGTTTCTCTCTCTCGTATGAATAAAAAGATTTCAAATATAAAAATCTTGAATCATATTCGATGATATTTATTTAAATCAATAGTCATAAACACGTGTTTTCGTTATTTACATTAAACATCATCAGGATTAGTCACTAATAAAATGACAAACGCATAAATAAACATTTTTATTAAAAATTAGACCTTCAGTATATAAACTATCCATCTTCATATTAGAATTGAATCTTTGTTTCAAATGAAGGAAGTATATTCACAAAATTAAGAGAGGATTAGTTTATACATTTGGAAATTCTTTAATAAACCTTAAATTGATTATTAATCACCTATAAGTGAATTATGGAAAATTTTTAATACGTATTTATATTTTTTGTAACAGTTGAAAAAATTATTCAATATCAATACATAATCACCTTTCAGACATATATAATTTCAAATACTTATGAGGTTAAATTTTAACATAAAATCATCCGTATATTAATACACTGATCAATTAAAATTAAAATTCAGTTTTGCATTTTACAATAATAATTTGTAAAAGAAGATGTAGATATAACTAAACCATTTATTATTCATCACTTTTTACGAAATATGTCTACAACGATTGTTAAGCTGTTTCGCAAAGTATGAACAAGAATCTAAAGTGGTTAGCTTTTTCAGAGGACAAATCCTAATTCCTTGAAAATTTGCAAACATTATAACTACATAAACTATTTAAACAATATAGCGTTTCTAAATTTCCAAATATTCCGAGATATAACAATTTTCCATCTTTAATACTGAAATTAGCCTATTTACATTAGTATAGAAAAAGGAAGCACATTTATGCCAGAAAATGCCTCAACCGTCATAAATGTAAAGTATATAAAATATATTGCTCTGGCGAGGAAGTGAAGCCAGAAATATTATTAATTTTTCATTTCTGTTATATCTGAAAAAATGTACTTGATTCGGGTCATGTTCCTAAACATTAACCTAAAACAGCCTTCAGATAAACCACTATGTGTGCTGTATTGCTTACAATCCTCCAAAAAATTGTGTTATCTAAAAAATTAAAATAAGTGTATTAATATAATTTAAATTAAAAAATCAAAATAATGATAATTATCCCTTTTATTATCCTAGAATATCAAAATAAAATATTTGTACTTTTATTCATGTTTTAATATAATAATAACAATATTGATAACATGTTACTAAATAACAATAAATTTTAAGTAAAAATATTTCTTTTACCCCACAATTTTTTTAAAAAAAATTATTGATGAATTTTTAGCATTGTTTCTTTTTAGCTTAAATCAATCGTTAATTGCTTTTAAAACTTGTATATGTATTTTTGTTCAGTAAAAAGTGTTATTAATAATGCTTTAAATATATTTTATGAACAGATTATAATTTAGGCTCCTATATTTTGTTGACTTGTTTACTTTAAAAAATCATGTATTTTCATTTCAAAAAGGAGTGATTAATGTAATAAAGAATTTCATTTTAATTATAATGCTTACTTTAGAATTATCTAAGTGATAATATAAATATTTTCTGAACAAATTACAAAATTGATCTTTATCACCGTAATGTTTATTTATAATCAGATTTTACTTTCTTCTTTTAGAAACTAATCATTAATTAAAAAAGTAAGAGATTTAATAACAATGACTCTGTTTTGTTATATTTCTTTTTAAAAGTAAGAATGTGCTATTTGTGAGTGAAATGTTGATATCACGTACAACACAATATGTAACAATTTTACTTTTGATAGTGTATATTTGTGGAAAAAATTCAGAACACATTATCAAAAATATGTTCTAATATTTTACTTCAAAATGAATGCTTAATAAAAAATGATGTTATACTCCGATTAAAAAGTTTCAATCAATAATATTTTGGAGTATCTAATTTCATTGATAATTGTCGTTTGAGTTTGTAGTTCAGTGTCTCGAAATATGGCGCAAATAATCAACTTAAAATAAGAACAAAGTTTTAATTAACCTAAAAGTAACAAACAAGAACATATATTTAATGTAAAATATTCAATAAGACATATTTGCAATCTAAAATTAAATTATATTAGCAAAACAATAGATTTCCATTAGTGTCAAAACACATATTTCAAATTTAACAATCATCTGCAATTCTCATATCAAGTTATGACAAAGGAGTCAACTTTGTAATAAAACTATAATTACAAAGATTAAATATAAATAAATAAAATTAACCTCAAGAAATTAGATACAAAATTATTAAATTAAAGCAAAGATAATAGTAGAAAGAGAATAATTCATAACGCTTAATAGGGTATATGTAAATAATTTTAAAGAACATATATCATGTTACATATTCGCGTTTTTATTTATATTCAAATCTAATTGACTTATATTCTGTGCAGTTTCTGTTATTGAACTCTGAGTCTACAGGTCTATTAGTCAGAGTTATCAATTATTTTAATGACTTTTCCACATGTCTTATAATCCAATATAAGGCTAATATTAATGTCTTAAAGTATTGATAAAACGACAAAAATTATCTTTTGAACTTTAAATTGAATAGCGTTGTATAGCTATCATATGTGAAAAAACATTTGTTTCCAACACATATAAATTTAAATATTTATTTTTTGTACCGTCACAGCCGACTTTTTTAGGTAGTATGGCTGTGCTGTAGACAAAATAATCATGTATAGAATTAATCTACATTTTCTCTGTTAACAAAAGGTATCATTAATTATTTGTTTGTACGGAAAAAATATCGTTGGTTTTTCCTTAGTTTTATTTTTTCTTCAAAATACCAGCAGTTTGTCGTGCAATGTGAATAACGATAATGAATGGAATTCTTTGATCTAATTTGTTGATTCTAATTTAGTATTTGGATATTATTATTTCAGATTTGATACTTTTGCTTAAATGAATATTATATAGTATATTACGATTGTAGTTTTATTTTATTAGTTACTTGTTAATATAATTGCATCAGATTAAAATTAACTTTTAAGGAGAAGGAATTATTTATCCTTACAGTGCTCTAGATTTTATTAGGGTTTACTTTTTAAAATTCTGAGTCTTTTCTGTGATATTGCATTAGTGTATTTGAAGGTTTTGTGAGATTTAGATTTAGCTCATTGTTGAGTTTAAATTTAAGGACCATTTAAAATGTATGTACTGTTGATCTTTATTTCGGCAAATATTTTTTTAAAAATAAAACATTCTTCTTTTTCCATGTTTTCACGCTATTTTAATTCACACGTTGAACGTTTCCTATAGAGAAATAAATTTTCTCATTGGATATTTTTCTGAGAAATTTTATCAATGATTGATTCTATTCAAATCATTCTAAGTTCTACGATAAGAAAAATATATCTATATTTATGCAAGTTATTATGGATCTAGAGTAATTGTGTGCTATTCATCTCTCAATAATCTTAACAATTACTTTTTAGAAAATTTTTTTCTACCTTTTTATCTCTCTCGTTATTGTCTTTTTTTAACTATCTAAAAGTGAACATAATAATTTTCTGGTAATACTTTTTTCAGAAGATAAAGCAATACTTTCTTCTCCCAGCTACCAAATCAAAGAATGAGAATGAAAGTTAGATTATCGTCTCCATTATAAGAATACAATGGCGTGCGATTCTCTAAATTTTGCTCGGCAAGGACGTAGACGACATCTGAGCTTACCCTCTCTCTAGCTACACACCACACCAACGGGAGCTTTGATCCTCAACAGATTTAGCGTCATCTTCTTACATGGCGGATTTCAGTGATTACCCAATATATAGAATCTGGAAAATTATTCTATAAATGACTTCGAATGGAAAGCAGAACTCTTATTTTTGCTCATAGATTGGTCTCAAATAGAAGGCAGATATCACAATTTTCGATTCATAGCACAGCTGGAATAATAAAAAAAAAGATAATGCGATTTTGAATCATTGGTAGACTTCGAAACCTTTAATCATAGGCTGATCCTGAATCAAGTATATAGACTCTAAAATTTTCCGTCAGTATTAATTAACAAATACTTCTACAGTTATCCTATTTTTCTTACTTTACCATTATAATATGTTTAAGAAATCAGCTGAAGAATTTAATGTTTAGCGGTGTGCATAATTTCCCACGACAGTTTTCGATTAAAATGGGTCTTATACATTACATACTTGCTAATGTACTAAATAAGCCAGAATATAGTGGTAGTCTGGTTCCCTCGTTAAACAGTAATTAGACAACCAGTTTATTAAAATTTTACTAAGTCTGTAGAAATTATGCTACATCAAACTAGAGTTTTATATACAATAAGTATATGTCCTATACATAATTCTAACTTTGAATCAAACTGACTGTTTAAGAAACGATAAATAATATTTGAAATCATTGCTAGTAAAACTTGTTTTTCCTGATTAAATATCTTAATATTAGAATTAGGACATTCTTTTTTTCCATGCTACTGCCTTTTTATTGCAGGAATTTTCTTGGTGATGAAAAACAAAATTTTCAAATAATAATCCTAATGTAGTTTTTATAATATCAGATATCAAGATAACTTTATTATTAATGATTTAGTTGTGGTTGTGTTATGAATATGATTATTATAATAAATAAGCAATATACTCTGTTTCAGATAACATCTCAAATACTAAATAATGAACATATGTTACTAATAATTCTCGAGTAACTTAAGCTTCCTTTTAATTTATTTATTTAAATCAGCGATACTCAAACTGCGGCGCAGGGCTTCTCAGAGTGACCTCCTCATGGTCCATTGCACTAAAAAATTTAAGTATTTATGAACAATTTATTATAAATGCAGTAGATATTCTATTAATCAAGCAATTATATCTAATAATTTTGTTGTCGATGTCGTACTGCGTACGATGTCGGGTTCGAACTGCAATATATTTTTTTCTATTTGTAACTTTAACGTTCATTAGTAATAAATAACAGTAAAGTAGTGAACCGAAGTGGAGTAGAGCCTATTTTATGGGTAAAACTAAATTTTAATTATAAACAAATTATATTGATTTCATACTGGAATTTAGTCAAAGCTCCTGTTTGCTGCATTCTGCACTTGGTAAATTAATATCTGAAATAAAAATAAGAAAAACTTTGCCAAAAGAAAAAAATCAAATTATCAAACGGGATGACAGCTTTGTATGACAGTAGAATGTAACTAGGAATTTGGTCACGGATGAGAAAGGGATCCGAAACTACCGCAAAACTCAGTAAAAATTGCATAAAACCGAAATTTTTTTTATGTGTGTTTGATAGAGATAAATATAAAACTAAAAGCTAAAAATTAGTTTTAATGTTTCGATCAATTTTCTACGTTTTAAGTGTCCGATATTGTCTTGGTTTTATAATATTTTCCCATTAATCCTCATGTTGCGGCCCGTGTGAAATATCTGCAATATGTATGCGGCCCGGAGGGAAAAGGTTGAGTTCCCTTGATTTAAACTTGAATACGAAAATTAATCCAAAGCATAAGTCCAAATACATGAGGTCGTTCACACTTTATGGAAAAAACTTTAATAGCTAATTTTCATCTATAAATGCCGTATTGTTTGTGGCAATTTTTTCCCTATCTGATAGCCAAGATTATTGACAAAAGCTCTAGCTCAAGATTTCCGAAAATTTTCTTCCTTTTTGTGTTCTTGGAAGACGTTTTTTTCTAAAGTTTATTTTTTTAAAAAAAAGAAAGCACAAAAGTCCAATAGAGAATGTTCAGGTAATTTTATAGGTATTTCGTCAAATAAAATACACTTTATTCCTGTTTTTGATTCTTTCTTTACTAAATAAGTGGTAGTTCACTTAAACGAGTGGCTAGAGACTATTTCCATATGAATCTCAACTATATCAATGTTCTTTCCAAGTGAGGCTGTAATTTCTCTCTCTCTCTCTTCCTCAAAAATTAATTCTAAAATATTCTACTGATAATTGAGTAAATAAATTTTGACTTTACTTGAGACTTGTTTTGATTTTTAATTTATCGTTGTACAAAATCCTGTAACTATCACGAATCCCTTTGGTCGAGCGTTAACACAAATTTCTGTTTTTCAGCAGTGTTTTTCATATAATTTTCTACAATTTGTTTTTCTTTCAGCAATATGCTCTGGCTTAAGCAGATGAACTTTAGGCTTAAAGATCTTTTTTTAACTTTAAATCTTAATGAGTGATTTTATTTACAGTGCCGGAAGACATACCTAGTTACGATGCAATGAGTCTTAGAGTCAGTGGATTTTTTCTTTAAGGATTATAGACTTCACTTGCTTGATAGTTGCCTGCGTTCGAACAGTCTTAGGATGAGGTTTCATGTGGTCATATTTTAATTTTTACTTTTAGTTAGACGTTTCCCCCTTTAATATTTAATATGTTATAAATACCCTTTCTGAAATGCAATAGCCGAAATTTTTACACAGATTTATAATTTTTTGATACAAATATTTCTCCTCGGAAAGCGCCGTTACGTAACCTTTAAGCCACCTTTAAATTTTAGGAGCCATTTTCAAAATAAATCTTTTATTTTACATTCCAATCAAAATAAAACATTAGCAGAGGAGTATTCTGAAGTTTCCAAACTCTATCTCAAAATGCAAACAAGAAAATAAATTACAAAATCGTTTTCATAAAGTTTGAAGGACTTTCTGTAAATTCATAGCTAAGTAATTTTTAAACGTGGATTTGAACGAATAATCTTTATTTAAAGGCTTATTAAAATAATAAAAAAATAAAGGTCTATGACAGAAAGGCCCAGTAGGAAATATGTCAGCTGTTCAGCAATTTTTTTGTCAAGAAATTTTTTTATTAATGTAAATAAATGAATACGAGTTCCAAGAAGAAGAAAAATTAACTGTTGTATGCTTACTGCATATTAATGGTATACATACTGCAATAACAACTTCAGTAACATATGTTTCTTCAGTATGCACAATATTTAATTATCTAATGAGAAAAATGGGGACTCCACAGTGTTTTATAAGTCTGTTTAATTGGACTAAATTTGTTGACTCTTTTAATCTCTGTTTATGTATAAACTTAAACAATATGTCGATGTATAAAATAAAATTATTTAAAAATTTGATTTAAACTTGATCCTAAGACATCAAAAGCTTTTTAAGAATTTTACAGCCCTATTCTTATACACTGCTGGCCACCGTAAATGCAACACCAAGAAAGACAAGTTACAACAAAATTTATTTTGTAGATAACATGCTGACCAAGTATCAAATGATTAAATTTAAAGACTCTTGCCATTAATACACCTCCTTGGACAGCAAAAGATAACCAGATCTTTCACCAATAAAATATTTCTGAGACATAGTAGGGCACCATATTCGGGCACTCCAAAATATCGCATATCTGGAGCAACAACAGGTGAATGATTGGCAGAATGTATCTTAGAATGACATTAGGAACCTCTATCGCACTTTACCGAGGCGTATACAAGTATGTATGGACGCCAGGGGCGGTTCCACCAACTACTGATTTGAACATTCAAGCAGTAATCGTGAGCCGTGGATGGGCCTTATGGTTTTGATTTTCTTATCATTCTATTATCTGTATATGAGCTGTACACATATTATATTTAATTAAAAACAACCACTTCCTATACAGGGCTTTGATTTTTTGCAAGAGAGTGTATTTATTTTTGTTTTCTAATTTTTAACTTAAGTACATTTTTACGACTGTAATTTTAGAAAAATTAAAACTTTCAATAGGTGATATCTCAAAAGATTTTTTATATATATTGACAGAGTTTTAAAATACACTGCTGGCCACTGTAAATGCAACACCAAGAAAGACAAGAGAGAGCACAACAAAATTTCTTTTGTAGATAACATGTTGACCAAGTATCAAATGATTAAATTTACAGACCTCTGTGAAGTGTGGTTCCTGCCAGAATCAGTAGCCAGAGTAGCCGCCATTGTTCGATATCACCGCTGCCACACGGCTCGGATTAATTCAAAGAGACTTTGGATGTGTTCTTGGGGTACACAGACCAAGCAGCTTCCACACGTTGCTAAAGTTGATCTGGTGGGGTAGCTGGGGGTGTAATCAGGGTCAATCGTAGAGCACCCATGGACCATATGTTTTCTATCGGCGAAAGATCCGGAGAGCAAGCCGGCCAGGGAAGCAATTCAATCTGGTGATTGACGAAGAACCTTTGGACAATGCGTGCCACGTGTGGTCGCGCATTATCCTGTTGAAATATGGCCGTGGCCAAGCCCTGAAGGTAAGGAAGGACAACTAGCTCCAACACCTCGGAGATGTTGCGCTGGTTGTTTAAAGTATCGGCAATGCGTACTAGAGGAGTGCGAGAGTGATGTCCAATACCGCGCCTCATACCATAATACCCGGTGCAGGACTAGTGTGGCTGTGCATACCGCAGCTGTTCAGCATCCTCTCTCCACGATGTCTCCAGACTCGAATCCAACCATCGTGGTGTTGCAGAGCGATGCGTGACTCGTCAGTAAGGACAACTTCATTCCATTCTGCCACCCACATCCTTTTTTCATCGCACCATTGGCGGCAGAGACGTCTGTGGTTCTGCGTCAAGGGTAGACCAAGCAATGGACGTCTTACGGACAGACCGCTCTGCTGTAAACGGCGTCGAATGGTACGCGCCGACACTGAATGATGCGTTACAGACTCAGTGTGCTGTATTATGGTTCGTGATGTGACTGAGCGATCCTTCACTTCCATGCGCACAATTTTCCTGTCCTCACGTGAAGTGGTGCATTGAGGTGGATGCGATCAACTACGTCGGTCCGTCGTACCCTCCTGCATCCAACGGTCACATATTCATTCGCATTACAGTTGTTTGTTTTCGTCCAACACGACTACCGATATCCCTGAAAGATAATCCACAATCTCGGTATGCCACTATCTTTCTTCTGTCGAACTCGGATACTTGATCAAAAGCTGATCGCTGTTTTCTACGAGACATAACTGATCGTATTTTGAAAAAACCACAAGAAAAACACAATTGCCGAACTTGAATACGTCGAAATCTCCAAGCCTTAAATAGCGCTTTGAAGTGGCGCCACAGGCGTGCGTGATGTGTGTCTGCGCTGAAATTCTAATCATTGGCATATCTCACCTCCGCTAATGCATATTGTAAATTTCATGTTATTTGCGTGCTTCTTTCAGGGTGTTGTATTTACGGTGGCCAGCAGTGTACATAAGTTATATTGTTATACATACTTAATTTATTTCAACAAATAGTTTATTTAAATATACTCTTTTGTAACATTTAATTAAATATACATTGAGCATAAGACAGAAAGTTAACAATAACTATATTAACTACATTGTAATACACACTCATTTCCATAAATTACGGATAATGCGAATTCAGGCAAAGAAAGAGTCAGAAGCAAAACAAATGTGACTTATTTGTAAAGCCTTTTTATTAAACAAAAGATAAAAAGCAAAAAACAGGCTATATGTTTGATATGATTAATAAAAATTGCGATTTTTTCTCCTGGAGCAAATTATAAAAAAAAACTGTTTACGGAAATTATTATTTTATGCTTGGTATGTGATGGTTAGTACATGGTATATCACCTAGACGATGCAATTACAGTCCGTACATAGCATAGGTATGCTGAGTATGAAATTATCGATCTGTTCTTGGGGAATATTACACCACTCATCAAGCAATGCTCTCCGAAGATCCGGTAGACATGTAAGAGGTGGTTGGAGGGCTGCAACTCGTCAGCCAATCATGTTCAATACATGCTGTACTGGATTCAAGTTCGGTGAGAAAGCTGGACAGTCCTTACGGTTGCTATCCTTCGATTGAAGGCATTCGCTTACGATGTTTGCGTGATGAAGACAGCGTTGTCATCATTAATACAAATTCTGCACTCATGGCGCCCCGAAACAAACGTACATGTTGCTCCAGAATGACGTCCCGATAGATTTGGCCTGTCATAGTTCCAATTTGAACATGCACGTCCGTTCTTGGAACCCAGAATAACCCTCCTCCAAACAAGCAATCCTGCACCACCGAAACGGTGTTGTTCAGTGGTGTTCTCTTTGTGATAACGGGTACCTGGTGCTTTCTACATGAAGGTCCGACGAGAATCAGACTACAAGATAAACCTAGACTCGTCGAAAAACATCCCACAAGCCCACAATTACGGTGACCACATTTCATCCTCTCTGCTCCAGTCTAACTGCAGGCGACAGTGAGTTGCAGTAAGTGGAACACATCTGACAGATCTACAAGCATATTGACAAATCTGCTCTAATCGTCTGTACACAGTCTGCCTTGAAACTGTCGTACCAGTGGCCAAAGAGAGCTGAAGAGACAGGTCTAATGCTGTGCTTCGTCTGTTTCCTTTGGCAGTAACTTCTAAATACCGATCCTCATTCGGTATTGTAACCCGCAGATGATTTGTGTTGTAACATCTACTCACATTATCATCATCTTGGAATCGTCGCCAAAGCCTATAGATGACACTCTATGCGATTCCAAGTTCCTCGGATACTTCCAGCTGGGTACGCCCACATTGCAGATGACCGATAATTCTACCACGTAAAAAAATCATTCAAATGAGTCATTTGTATCATAACAATGCGGTTATTGAATTGAAGGTTTTTAAAGCTCTTGCAAACAATTTTTCCTTCTATGCCTGTGTATTTTTTATATATATCCACCTCTTACACACACACACTCTCATCATTATGACGGACTATGGGTGTCATCTGGTGGTTTCCTGCAGTCTGTATACGATTTTTGAAAATGTGTGTAGTCATTTCATGCATGATATATTGTATATATTATAGAGTTCGATTTCCGCGTGCTTCTGAATTATCCTTAAATTATGGACAGGAGTGTATAATAGCTATACATAGTTTTATTGTAATACTTTTTTTTGAAGAAATTGCGAAAAATTTACTTCATGATTGTTTCAAAAAATAAATTTGGCTCATGAGTTACTTGTAACAACAAAATATTACTACTATTATGCTTTAGTAAATTAGGAAAAATGTGTTGAAGAATTTCTAATGCAAACATAATTATTATTATTGTTATATTTGTGTCTGACAACAAATCAACAACACATTATAATAACTACACTTCTACCTTTTTATTTTAAAAAACTTGTACTTCTTGATTTTTTAAAAAAAAAATTGGATTTATATTGAGTGTTGAAACAGAGATTACAATGTTTTTTGAGACGTACTTAAATTATTTGCCACATGAGATCTGTAGGATTTTGAAACCATTAGTTTTATGACCCATCATAAAGAACATGAAGTATTTTTTTTTTAAAAATTCGCTAGCATATAAGCAATAAGTTTTTTCTAGCCTATTTCAAGTTGCCTATTCAAAAAAAAATTACTAGTTTATTTTAAGTTGCATCTTACTGGTTTTAATAATTACTCAACATTTCTAACATTGTCGTAATAACGTAGACGACGTAGTCATGTTTCAGAAAATCTTACTTTTTTTCATTACGCTTAACGAACAGTTATTTTACATCTCATAAGTATTCATTATAATTTTGCTTTTATTTATGCAAAGTTGAAGTTAAATATTCTTTCCCCCTTTTTTTTAAACTCTTCTTAGAATTTTTATTATTCTTTCAAAATAATAAACCTTTGATTTATTTTTTAACAATGGAAATTTTCGAAAATCTAATAAAATATTTAAAATATTGAAAATATCACGTTTTGAAAAACTATTTTAAATTAATTAAAAATTTCCAGCTTTGAATAAAATTTACGTAAGAAGCTGAGTAAATAGTTAAAACTAAAAAGTAGATATTTAGTCAGAAAAAAATGTAAACGTTTTATGTTATTTAAGTGGCCGCGGTGGCGAGTGGTCTAGGCATCGGATCATGGCTAGCGTGTCATGAGTTCGATCCTAGTACCACTAAAGATCCGCCGTGTAGGGGAGCGATGCACGTTAAATCTGTCGAGAGCTCAAACGTCCTCCCGTTGGTGTGGTGTGGTAGTTAGGAGAGGGGGTGCCAGCTCAGGTGTCGTCCACGTCACTTGACCATGGTTCAAAATTACGCAGACCGTCGCCAAAAGCCCTCGTGTTGCTGATCAGTGCGACGTTAATATTCTCTCACTTACGTTATTTAAGAATACCAATAAAAGAACTAGAACTACAACAAGAATAATGAAAATATTATACAGCCTAATTATAAAGAAGTATACAGTTTCAATGCACGATAAATCAAGATCAATGTCGGTAACAGAATTGTATGAGATTATTTAAAGTTTTGTTAGAGACAGTAACAGATGCTCTGTGTGGGAACTCTTAATCACACGACTCACATTGAGCCAGTAATCCCATTTTCAACAAACGCGCGTTAAGATATCTGAATCAAATCCATTGATATAAGTTTTGAAACGCTGTTTCAGCTCCACACTAGTTCAACAGGAAGGGTAGAGACGAATGACTTGTCCTTTACGTACTCCCCTTTTCTGGAAAAAATCATAAGGTAATAAGTCAGGACTTCTGGGTAGCCATTGAGTAAGTGGTATGTTGTAGTCCACGACTTGTTCAATCCATCGGTGAGAAAGATTTTCATCTAGGTGATCTCGCACGTTGGCTGACCAGTGTGGTGGTGCATCATCCAATTGGAGAATGAAGCTGTCAATGTTGTCCTACACCCGTAGCATCAGTCAAAGAATTAACACATCACAAAAGGGGCTTTCCGTGATATTTTGCTAAATTCAAAAACACAAAAAGACTTTTCCACTGCAAACGCCACCATTTTGGCTGTCTGCTCTTTCGTCAGGAGCGAGAAACAAACAATAAGAGTACCTCCACCGTACGGTTCATTTAGGTGGTGCTTGTCTTTGATTGTCACTGTTTTACAGCATGTGAAAAGTGTACACTTCTGTATGAATCACCTTGCATTGAAAACTGTGAAATCATGAGACTGTTACAAAACTGATCAATGTGTACTAATTTCAACCATTCTTCAAAAGTGATTACAAATATTGTTTCTTTGAGATGGCTGAAAAATCCACTTGTATCCGCTGTCATACATTAATTCAGTGTTTCTCAAACTGTGGGGCGCACCCTAGGGGGGGGGGGCGTGATAACCCTACGAGGGAGGTGTGAACCTATTGAAAAGTCGAAAGCAAAAGATTATTAAAAAATTATTAATTTACTGAAAGAAACAAAATAAAATACACATTTGCACCGATATAATACACTTATAAATATATCAGTGCTGCGCAATGTATTTTATAACAAATTTAACATTACTAAGTTAAGAACAACTTTAATAATTACCAGTGACCCCATGGGTTTGTCATATATAAAATTATATGCAAACATTAACCCTTTCCTTGATAATTTGTACGGTTTTTAATTAATACCTTAAATGCCGAATAAAAATTACGCATTTCGCTCCCCACCGTTAGCACGCAGGGGGGCGTATGTGGTGTATTGGGGTTAGGGTAAAAAATGAATAAATAAGCAAATCCTTCGTAAATATATTATCAAGGTTATTTTATTGTATTCCAAAGCCTTCGGAATAATTTTATGGATATCAGAACACAGAAAAGATCGTACTTTGGAAAGACGTATATATACGTCCAGGACAATTAACGCACTGGCTGAGTGAGACATTTATGTATATAAAAGTATAGTATAATTGAATTCAATATATTGTTATTGTATGGAGGGAGGTACGAGGAAAATTATGCTTGAATATTCTATCGCAAATATTGAAAGTTTGAGAAACACTGCACTTATCTTAAAAAGTTCTCAGAATAAATATCTGACAAAGCGTACATCTACCTTTCGAGACAATCTTAATTTGTAACAGACATATATCTGAACATGAATTAATAAAGGCATTACAAAGCAATATAATTATCCTTATTATCTATTAAGAACAAATGATTGAAAATCGCATGTTGGGAGAAATTTTCGAATATATATCAAGTCATCAGTATATATAAATATGTATAACAATTTCTTTGGAACTAAGACATTTTAATGGTAGAAACTACTTATTTATTGTAGTCGTTTCATGACTTCTTTTTATTTTATTCTTGCAGATTTATTAAGCTTATTAAAAACACACACAGCACAAATAGCAACAAAACACAACACAAAGACGTGCGAACATTATAGAGATACACAAAAGCATTCTTTGTTCGCTCTGGAGATCTCAGCCATTTATAGTTTTAGTCAATTAGAAGCTGTTAGAACTATATGATTTCTGGTATAGACTCTGTAATCTATCAGAATACATAGATGATGGAAGATTGCATCATCTTGTTTTAAAAACACGAACGTGGCAGTTTTTTAGGAGATAAAGAGATACTTCTCATTAGGTGGGTAAACTATAAATTAATCATCACGCGAGTTCTTGAAGGGCTCAAAACTATTATGAAACAAAATCCAGAGAAAACAAGTGAATTATTACATATATTTATAAATGACTTTTGAGAACTTTTTATTTTAAACATCATAGAAAATAATTTTCAAAAAATAAGTATGGGGAAAAATCATTTATTTAAAAAAATATTTTAAGAAAATCATTTAAAAAATTTGTTTTTCAGAAATTCTTTCAGAACGATATTAAATATTACTGAATAAACGCTTGCAAATAATTTTTACCTTGTAAGTAGACGTATTTTCCTTTTTTATTTTAAAATTGCATCTATTTCAACAACTGAAAATAATGCACAAATTTATATAGTTGAAATATTTTGAAATGAATGAAAATATATAAATCTTATTACATATGCCTTTTCTTAATGCATAATATAGGATCTTCATAAAAACATGAAGATCTTATATATCGAGAAAAATATATATAGTTCTTTAGTTTATAATAAAGAATGACATGAAAACTGGAAAGATATAGGAAGGAAAAATCTATAGCTTAAATGAGGACATATTTTAAAATTTATTATCTGTGCAATACTAATTCTTTTTAAAAGTCGCAAATTATTGATTTAAGGAAAAAAAACCTCTTTTACTCTTTGAGTTTTAATATTACAAAATCGGATTGCTTAACTTTTATTTTGGGATTCATTTCTCCAGTTTTAAAGGCTATTTTCAACTGAATTTTACTAAGCTGATATTTTGGTTTTTATTAAGTATGCGAAAAGTAGTATATAAATTATTATGGAAATGTCATAAGTCATTTCGTATTATTTCCATAATATAATGGGGATGAAGATGGGTATCTCTTATAGTAAATTTTCGATTATATTAGAGTAAACATTGCATTCAAAAGATAACATTTAACGAAAGACTCTACAATTGTGTTGAATAAATATATTTATAATGAAAGAACTTTCCTCTATTACTGCGTTTGAAGGAAACCGGAAGTAATGAGTCACGCATTTTATAAAAGGAAAGGTAAAACCGTTGGATTTTTACTTTAAAATGTCTCGACAGGAATAAAAGTACTTTCCAAAAATAATCAATACTTTTTTATTATGACCACGATTATTCGGTGAATAAAATCACAAGTTTCATATTAAGGTTTTCGACTACGTGCCACAACTTTTTTTTTTTCACAAAAAATGGAGATATGGGAATTTTTTTGTTGTTTTTAGATTTGCTTGTAAATTTGTTTTAGTACATGTTTAGCACATATGCTAAAATTAAGAAGAGAAAAAGAAATTATTATTACTAAAATGATGGGAAAAAATTGGTGAAATTTACAAAAAACAACATAAACGGGGCCCATTCTGTACCGTAAGTTTTGAACCAATTTTTCAATTTTTAAGGTGTTTCTCAGTTTGCTATTCATTTTTGAAATGACCTTCAGGATAAGAGATATTTCAAATTTTTTACAAAAACTTGAGCACTTTATCTTGGTTATTATGTTAAACTTCTTAAAGAAACAATGATTATATTTACATAAGGGAATGTAAATTTTTTAAAATAAAACAGCGATCGATAAGTCTGAGAATTAAAACACTTCTAATATTATACAGAATATATACAAAAATTTAAGTTAATTATTTTCAAAACTTTCTTAGCAATCGCTGGTCTTTGAGCATTTAAAAAAAAACACATTTCGAGTAAAATGCGTTTTAAAGTATGCAATCTTGTTTAAAATAATGGCATCAGCTTTTATTAAGACACTTGTAGTTTTTGTTCTAGTGAATGGAAACACTTGATATTCTTAGAAAGCTAATAAGATGGCCTATGAAATAAAATCATAAAAAATTTGTCAATTTTTGGCAAAATTCACTGTTTTAAGGTAGTCATATACCTTAATCTCTCTCTCTCTCTCTCTCTCTCTCTGTAATCCATTTAATTTGACAGTGTTTTGAAATTATCCTGTCTGTTGACACGAGCCTTCGTATGCTTCTAGAAGAGACGTTAATTCAAATAAATGGGGGCGTTTTAAAGAAATACTAAGTATATTTTTTTTTTAAAAAGAGAGGTTTAAAGTATAACTTTAATTTTCTAAATTTTTCTTCAGCCAAAAAATGTTTTTCCAAATGTAAATCATTCAAAAATTTCGAAGTTTTTGAACGTTTGTAACACATACTTCCCGATTACTTTCAATAAAATATTTTTTTGGCAGAATTTTAAATTTCCTGCTGTAATGTTTGGCTATGGAGAGTTTTATACTATTAGGAGCAAAAATTAAAATTTTTTTGTCTTTTTTCTTATAAGTTTATTTTCATTAAAAGTAATTTTTTAATAAAAATTTTAAATGCTACATTAAATTCATTTAACTATACTACAGTAAATTATGTTAAAAGAGTTTTTAATTGTTATTTATTTCATACTAATTTGTAAAAATCGTAAACATATACTGTTTAATCGCAATTAATTTTTGTATTTCAATCTTAATTTTTATAATAACTATTTTAAAAAACCGTAAGTGATGTAGAAGTTTGGAGTCAGAGGAAGCAGATCTCCTCATCATCTGTAAGTGCTTCATAATTAAGATTTTTCAATTCAAAAGCAATATTCTAAGGCTACACAATACCCCTTTTCAAAAATTTCTTTTTGGAGACAGTAACAGTAAAAATAACTTATACTTTATATTGATATTATATTATTATGTTTATACTGAAAGCAAAAAGTCAGTTTGACCAGCCATTATTTTATAATTTTAAAAAATTAGGAATTTTTGAAGTTTTTTCAAACTTTTATAAGATACACAATTTTTAAAATTTTTTAGTCATTTTAAATGATTTATACTTCTTGGAGAATCGTGAACAAAAGTCAGCATGGATTTGAAAATCTGTAAGTCTGTTCCTTTGTTGATTTTAAATAATTATTTTTCTAGCTAAACCTGGAAAAAACACGAAATTTTTAAAAATATTAAATTTAGAATTTTTTTTTTCTAGAGATCTCAGAACTAAATCAATACTAGCTTTTACAGAGTATACGTTTGGGAGTAAATACAAAAAAATTTCAAGACTCTATTTTGAGCAGAAAAAAGTTTTAGGGATTAGAAAACACTTATATCTTCAAAATTAAAAGTCTGAGAAAAACGTATTTAAAGTTTGTAAAGGCATAAAACAAAAAATTATAGCGCACGTAAAGCTCTAATTTTTTAATATATTTATTCCCCAATTTATTTTCTACATTAACACATTATTTTAATTAAATATGACTGAAAACATTTTTTTTTATTCAAAATATATTTTTTCATAATAATGATAGCATTTGTTTCAAAGACAGGTTATTCAGCTTAATCTTAACCTAATATTTTCACAAAAAATTCGAAATTTTAAACATTTATGTACACAATAATAATGCTACTAACTTAAGCTAAAAATCTCCAGGTTTGTACATAAGATTACAATTTTTTTAGTTTTAAATTGGGGCAGTTTATATCAAGTTTGAGTATTTGTTGCACGACATATTAAAATACTATAATATAGAACTAAAGTACGCTTACTATAATGGAGTAAGGTACATGATGGAAATATTTAGTTTTATCTGCAATGCTTGTATCCAGAATACTTCTATTTCGAAGTCTAATTGCAGTACCAACTGAGGGCTATTTAGATTTATCAATTTCAGTAGTATTTTCTCCCTTCGAAATATTGTTTCTCATAGCAACCTGAAAACGTTTCAGCCATGGCATTATTTCAAATGGAAAAAATTGATGACAAAGCTTCTTAGTTATATATAAACTATCTTTAAAAAAATTGTCCTTGGCGTCAAATTTAATTAAGTAACTATGAAAACTAAAAATTCAAAACATAATCAATTAGAAATGATATTAGTAATGAAAATTGAAATTAATAACCATTTCTCCCAATAAAAGAGTTGTTTGTGCTCAAAAAATATTTTTCATTAAATTAATATAAGAGGGAAAAATACTTTAAAATGAAACCGAAACAAAAGTCTAAGCTCAGAAAATTCAAATATCTGTAAAACAAATTTGTTATCAGACCTGAAATTTGCTGGCAAGCTACAAAATGATATGGGCCACAAGAAAATGCAAACTTTTTTTTGTGGTATATTTGAGATTTGTAGGGAACTGAGTAGTCCTAATTGAAAAAAAAATCAATATAATACATGAAATCTTAATTATTTTTTGCTCTATAACAAGGATGCGCATTAAGATGATCGTAATCAACCGGTGGACCGCTAAGACAGCTTGGGTTGACAGTCGATACTAAGACCTAAGATGCCCAAACAAAAAGAAACATATTTATGGAACAACGACGCCAGCTAGACCGGGGAATCGGTTTTTCACAATCGGAGCGACAGTGTTTACTTAAGCAAATGTTTTGAGGAATGTGTATACGACACACGTATCTTCATTGGAAGCGAACGATGAGGTTTAACACGTTCATTGTCACTTGAATGGGTAAAAAAGCAATTACTGTGATGCCACAGTGGAATTGAATTTTTACTCACACGCTGACTGAAGGGGGAACAAATGTTGATGATCAGTTCTTCCCGTGATAGCACGAGATTGGCTAGTAAGACATACCACACCCCGTGCTTCCACGGAATTGAGTTCTGCAGTTGATTGTTGAGTTGACGTCCCGTGATGGCGGGGGAATGGGCAGGGAACAAATGTAGGTACATATGTCAGTTTCAGGTTCATGGGTTCACGTAATTTCTCTGCTCGCTGCATTGAATACGCCCACGCTCCACCGTCTAACAATCTCTCATAGTTTTTAATGTATTCAACTTGACAATTTTGTATTACTTGCGTTTTTGTAGTAAAAATATTGAACTGTCCTATTTTCAAAGAAAGGGTTGAAACAATGTCTAAAACAAGTGCTAAGAAAAGAAAACATAATTTTAATACAGAATAGCCACACCTACGGCAATGGGTGCACCGCAAAACTTTAAAAGCATTAGAAGGGCCCATACCCTGAAAAAGTTCCACCACCTCTGCTCTATAAGATATAATATGATTTATTTTTAGCAAATTTTGTAAAAATATGTAATAATCTGTAACTCTCTCTTCAATCAATCTACACAGGTGTAAGAAATTAAAAGAATTTTCAGACCTAATCGATTATCTAAGGACCGATTTTAATAAAATTTGATATGTACGTACATTGATACAATACAAAAAAAATACCATCCAACAATTGCAATACACACACATGATCGAGCGTAACACTTGTTGGAGTTGGAAGGCATAAAACAGTGGTTGCAGAATAAACAAAAGAAATGGGTTAATAGGGGGTATGGCCCCCTCTTATAGCTATACAAGCCTCGCAGCATGATGTCATACTTGAAATAAGGCAGTTTATCATTTCTTGTGGCAATTGGTTCCACTAATTCAGCAACGCTGTTTTCATTTCCTGGATGGTTTTCAGAGGAGGGGGGGGGGGTCCGAGTTGCAATTGCCCTCCCCAGAGCGTCCCAGACCCACTCTGTAGGGTTGAGGTCTGGAGCCAATCCATACGGTGAATATCCTCACTCTCTAGAAATTCGTCGACCAGAAGAGCTCTATTTGGCTTCGCGTTATCATCCATTAAAATTAACTCGGGGCCACATGCACTCCTGAAAAGGCTGACATAGGGCTTCAAGACATCATCATCCTTATACCTTATACAGTCACAGAGCCTCTTTCAAAGACATGGAGAGGTGTATGGCCATCCAACATGATGCCTGCCCCCTCCATTAAACTTCCTTCACCATAATTGTCGATTTCTCGGACATTGGAGGGTAGGTAGTGGTTCCCTGGTTCTCTCCATATGAGCGTATGCGAGAATTGGTGTTTAGGTTGAAACGGGACTCATCGGTGAACAGAACGGTCGCCCATTGACCCATACTCCCATCTCTATACTGTAAGCACCATGCTAAACGGACTCTCTTCTTCGTAGACGTGAGCGGGACGCAAATAGCAGGTCTTCTGGCAAACAACCCTCTCTCATGAAGTCTTTTTGAAATAGTCACCCTTGAGATACACGGGTTCCTGTGTTTGCATACAAGTAACGAGAGACCTGGAGGCTGCAGCTCCTCTATTACGCCTCGCTTTAATCGATAAATAGCGATCTTCTCTTGCCGTCATGGCTCTTAGAGACGACCTTCCCATGGCAGGCTCTCTCTCGATGAATCCAGTACCCTGGAAATGTTTCCATAAGTTACACATGACGCTGACCGTTAAATTGAACTCTCTACAAATCTGGCCTTGACATTGGTCTGCTTCTAGCCTCCCAACAATTTGCCACCTCCTTCCACCATCTAAACGTTGATGGTTACTCATTTTTACTGTTACAATTTTAATTGATCCGATTGCCTCAAAATAACACCAAGAAATTCGCCGAGGTGTGCTTAAGAATGAAATACGTCTTAACTTACACGTGCTTATAAAGCCTGTTTTTCTGTTGGCTCCGCCTACACACACGTATATGTTTGCATTTTTACCTAGAAGCAGTGGGTTTTTATTCAGTTTAGTTCTTTTCATACAATTCAATAAAACATACAAATTCTCTTAATTTCTTAAACCAGTGTAGTTTAATTAGAAAATAATTTTTTTAATTACTAGTGTACTTTAATCGTTTCCCTGTAAGCAAATTATGCATTATTAAAAAAAAATCTATTTCTCTCAAAGTTAGAGCTTTTCAAACTGTGGGGTGCGTTCCCTAGGAGGGCGTGATAACTCTGAGGGGGCGCCAGCATATTGAAAATACGAGTACAAAAGAATATTTTAAAAAATATTAATTTACTGAAAGTAAACAAAATATATTCTGGCATAATAAAAAAGGAAATACATATTTACTCTGATATAATGCACCTATGAATGTATCAGTTAAGCACAATGTATTTTATAATTAATTTAACTATACGAACTTGATAAAAATTTCAATAATTACCAGTGACCTCCCAGGCTTGCTGTTTATAAAATTATACACAAAAACTAATACCTATCTTGATAATCTGTACGGTTTATAATTAATTTTTTAACTGCCGATTAAAAGTTTCGCAATTCCTTTTCCAATTCCATCATTTTTCACGTAGGCGAGGGAAAGTGGTGTATTGGTGGGGGAGAGGAAGGAAAGAAATAAATAAGCAACCATTCGAAATAAGTAAATCCTTCGTAAACACACATTTTCAAGGTTCTTTTATTGCATTCCAAAGCCTTCGGAATAATTTTATAGATAGAAGTGCTTAGTAAAGATCGTACTCTTCGGAAAGGCATATATATACGTCCGGGGAAATTAACGCTTTGGTTGAGCGAGACGTTTATATACGCCGCTCACCCAAAGCTTAAAGTCTTATTGTAGCCTTAGCGTCCAAATATAGTATAATTGAATTAAATACATTGTTATTGAATGGTGGGAAGGGGGAGATGAAAATTATGATTGTATTTTGTGTCGCAAATATTGAAAGTTTGAGGAGCAGTGCTCTAAGTGTTTCACAAAAATATGCATTTATTCATGATCATAAAGTTACATTTATTCAAATGTAAAAGTTCCTTTTCAATCAAGTTCAATGATTACATCTGCTCTTTGCATAAATGTGTTAAAACTACTCTTAGAAAAGTAGTATTATGCAATTTTTTTGTGGAAAATAACTTTTCAAATCATAAAAGAGTTACGAATTTTTAGCTACTTTGTATGCGAGGTATGACTTTTTCCGATTCCCTTTATTGTAAGACTGCAAATCCTATTTTTTCCCGTCATAAAAATAAACTCACGTTGTTCTTATGCAATATGCTCACAATGCCCAGGAAAGACAAACAATAGGCAATCAATATGATGCGAGTTATTCTCTTTACGTTTACTACTAATTTTTATTATGTACATATCAATTTAGCAAGTACGTAATTGAAGTCCTATTATTTATTTTAGATATTATCGTTATTTATTTGATTTAGATACTATCGTAATTGTATGATTTGATTCAGATATTATCGTAACTGAGTTGTGTGATTTGTTTTGGATATTATCATAATTGATTTAATTTAGATAGTATCGGCATTGCGTAATTTGATTTAGATATTATCGTGATATTATGATGCATTTAACAGAACATTATTATTTTATTACATTAACATTATTACTTTTATGTTTATACTATATAACATAAAAGTTAGAACTAAACTTCGTGTTAACTCTCGAGAAATTTAAATTCTGAACAATATTTAGTTTTACAATTTTTTTAATGCTTTATTCAATGTGTATGCATGGTAATACTAAAATAAATTTCTTTCTTTTTGAATTACAGAGTAAAAGTGCATTATTATTTAAATTATTTATTGATCACAACTATGAATTCACAAGTTTCCTTCTACTTTAGTTATTCCAATTAAATTTTTAGACGGAATCTTTTTTAGTATTCTAAAGTTACGTCTGGGTTTATAATGACATCTATTGAAATAGCTCCAGTAATATAATCTTTAACAGAATTTTCCATACCTAAATTTCTAAAGGTGTTGGAAGCCCTATAGAAATTCTTCCAAAATCAGTTTTTAATGTTCTTTGAGCATATGCATCTGGATTCTTAAAGTGAAATTGCGTTGTTGTAACAATAGAGGAGCAAGAAAATAAAATTTTATAACTTAACAAGCCTTTGAATGTCGAAATAACTTGATAGATGAAACGTGAAACTTTCAACTAAGAACGTACAGTCCTAAAATTGAAAGATCGAATTTGATGAACATGGGTGCATTAAAATATTTAAGTCTTTTTCATTTTCAAATGCATTTATATTTCACCAAAGGATCTTTTTGATTATCTTTTAACAATTTTCTTGATTCGATTTAGAAATGGTCGTAAAATACTAAACTTTTTTTCTTTATATGCTATAAAATTTTAATTACCATTAATCGGATCATGATCTACAGTAATATAAATGCATTGATGAATTCATTAAAAAATACATGGAATATTTCTGAAACAAACATCTCATTATAAATAGCATATAATAGTTTAAATAGACTTTCTCAAAAATGGACAAAAATTAATTTCACTTAATTTGTTGAGTCTTTTTTTTCATATGATTGTAAGCCACAGGTTCTCAACGTGGGCGATAGCGCACCCTTGTGGGCGTTTGAGGCTTTCAGGGGGGGGGCAGTAAAAGACTCAGAGAAAATTAGGGGGAATTGAGAGGACACGGAGGGGCTTTGGGCAGATTAACCCAAAAAAGACTAAAAAAACACGCTGATTATGTACTAACAAAAGTAAACTTAAATACTGTTTACCTTATGCAGATTGTACGAGTATGTATTTAAATCATTTCTATATCCCATGCACAAAAATTCACAAATTTAGGTAGTTCGGGAAGTGGAGGAAAAACTGAAAGATTACATTACATTCAGATCTACATTAAATTGAATGGTATAGTGCATTTTAATTTCTGTAGTGCACGTGTTGTCTTTGTCTGTGAGCTGTAGGAAACATGTTTCGTCCACTGCATTTCATTACTTATATTATCCAAGAAACGTAATTAAATGTGTTAACCAGGAGAATTAACGTGATTCTTTAAAGGCTGAAACTGTTAATTTATATTTATTTTAAAAGCAATAGTTTTTTTTTTATTATGAACTACATCGCATTATCAAATCTCTGCCTGTATTTATAACAGGTAACCAAAAACTTTTATTCCACTCTGTTAAATAAAGAAGAAATTCAGTAGCGTGTTTCAATTCCAACAAAATATCCTACTATGACTAAAATATATAATATTACACATTCAAATATATTTGTGGCAATAGATATTTCAGATTCGCAAGTAAAAAAATTGGGGCTTTAGAAAAAAAATATTTTCTTTCAGTAATAGGATATTTTTTAAAACTTAATTCTTGTTTTCAAGATGTATTATGTACACTTTTATTTCTCTAGAGTGGGAGGGGGTGGTATCAAGAAATGTTCATTAGAAAAGGGGGCGGTATCGAAGTATTTACTAGAAAAGTGGGCGCCAGTTCAAAAAAGGTTGGGAACCTGTGTTGTAAACACTACTATACGCATTAAATTAATAAAAGAACGCTTTTTATACGTAGTTTTATGTAAATTGCTAATTCATCAATGATAAACTGTCATAGGACTAAAATAAAGAATAGAAGTATTTAAATTTTACTTGAAGTTGTTTCTTCGATAGTTAAGATATTGAGAACAAAATTAACTAGAAGAAATAAGAGTTAAGTATCTTGCAACAGTTAAACTTCTTTACAATAGATGAGAATTTACTAATTAATCTTTTTATGATTTCTTTTTTACATTAAAGAATAATGAAGGAGACAAGTAAAGTTTTTACATTTCACGATGGGCTCAATTCACGATGATCGCGTGATAATGGCAATCACGTGTTTTGCGAATTAATTCAAAACTGACATTAAACTAACTTGTACTTGTTCTATTTGTAAAAATTAGGTAAAATTTCATATTTTATAATTAGAGGAAGATGCACAAATAAAATGAATAAAAAAAAATCCTCAAAAAGATCTTATTTTTATTCGTGTATTTTTAAATTAAGTACAGTTTGCTTACTTATGTACGCTATTATTGTTGACAAATATGTGCTTTTTAAAAGAAAGTTTCTGCAAGGAACAAAATTTGGCACATCGAACCCCATGAACTGATTAGCTGATAATACGTGATTCTGTTTATCGTATGATTATGACGTCACATGAATTTATGAACCAATTGTCTAGATATACGTGTTTATCATTATCATGTGACTATGACGTAACAAGAATTTAGTCAATTGTAGATATATATATATAGAGAGGCCTATTTTAATCATACATACTGCATATGGATGAATAATAATTAAAAAATGTAATGGAATTGTACTTGTATCTCATTGCGTATTGCATATTTTGAAAAGGTGTTTTTGGTTAGGTCACTACACAAATTTTGAATAGATAGTAACTTCGATTATAATAAATTATGATTCAATGATGGTTAAAATTAAACTGACAGGACTAAGCGGCCTCCATTTTTACTGGGCGGATTTAAACAAAATTTCAAATACGTGTGTATATATAAATTATGCGATCAAGATTTTCGTCGGAAAAATAGTTCAGAAATTCCTCGATAGATGGTGCTTTGTTTCTAACACAATATGCAAATGAGAAAGTTGTGTAATTTCATAACAGAAACTGTATCAATGGTTAGATCGAATTATACGCTCTTATGAGTATTGAACATACCACTGAAAGAAGAAACTCTTATTGATAACAAAGCATTTTTTTTTAATCAAAATTATAGCAATGAACCTTCACAGAACTCCGTGTTAATTGTCGGATGTAGAAGTAAGGGAGATTACTCAATTTCATGAAGCAGCAGTTACATACATGATTGATAAGTTTGAAGAAACTAGCTCTCTTGATGCTGCACTGGGAAGAGGATGATGTTGCAACTAAGTCAGCGATTGTGAATGTAGCATCTGAAACATCTGCGATTTCTTAATATACTGCTGTAAGTGTCCACTCAGTAACCTGAGCAATGTTCATTCCGTAATAACCTGAGCCATAAGATTTTACACTAAATTCCAAAGTTATTCCTCAAAAGATGCATGTCACGCAACAATTGAAACGGCAAGATCACTCCGCCCTTCTTGATCTTGCTTTGTATTTTTTAAAAATGCTGCAATTGAAGGAGTCATCGCATAGCTTACAGGCACACGAGGCTCATATCTCTTTAGACCATTGTAAACATATAAATAATATGCGGCTCCGCTAATATTCATGTCGTGTAACAATAACCTCTACATTCACCACGTATCACGGCAAATTTCCTTTTATGCCCATTACCTCTTCGAGAAGATCACAATTAAAGGGTTTGTTAGATGTCCTATCACAAGTGAATAATCACCTGGTGGACCATGTTGTACTAGAGTTTAGAACAAAGATGATGTTTGGACACCATTGTGTTCATGCAAGATGAGATAGTGCTCATACATTAAGACGAGTAAGAATTTGATGCACTAAATATCGCAATGGAAGCAATTGCAAATGCTTTATAGTGATGTAAGACCTTGAGAAATATGTTATAGATGTAATATTAATCCTAAATTTTGAACGTAATTTGTTCGTTGAACTTAAATATATTACATTTATTAATAGTCAGAATAGGAAAAGCAGTACTATATTAAATGAATAAATACTGTGACGGGTCTATCCGCGTTAATTTCCAGACTAATCCTCTTGGGTAACTTTGGGGCCAGCATTTATTCTATTTCACAGCCTCTTCGGGAAAAACACGAGATAGTTATATGCTAATTAATTCGACTATATAAAGTCTAGATTTCGTAAATATTAGAGAGCGAGAAAGAGAGAAGGAATTGCCAAACTAAATGTAAGTATCGTCTACGGATCACTTCAACGAGCCTTGCGCGTATTTGATAGTATTATAGCAAAGTATTAGATTAATCATTAAAGGAATCAAATTAAGTACCGACCTGAGGTTAGCAAGAGTTCGTCTCCTTGTCAATTCTGATAGCTGAGATTACTTAGACGGGAATGTTAGATTGGAGTATTAGGGTTGAGTATCAGGATTAATCTAGATATTAGAAAATCACTCCAAGGTTTCCACTTATAGATTGAACTTGTGCTTGTTAATTGTGTTTGTCTGTCTTCAATAAATAATTATTGTTATGGCTTTTGTTGGTGATGATATGTTTTCTTCTACACCAGGCGCGCCGGGCAATGTGAACCCAGTCCAAGATAGGACTGGGCCACGACAATACTTAAAATTGTTATACAATAGGAAATAGGACAGATTTATGGAAACTCCGATTTATTTCAAAAGAAAAATATTTTTATTCAAATATTTGAAATTATCACATAAAGTATTTGAAAAAATTATACATATCTTTTTTTTTAATCCGGCGTATATAATCGTCTTTCACAATTGGTGCATTATGTGCCCCGGATGGATACATACGTCTTTCCGGAATATGATTCTTTTCTTTACACTGCTATCAGTAAAACTATTTCGAAGGCTTTAGAATGCAAAAAATGACCTTGATAGTGTCAGCAAAGGATTTACTTATTTCAGAGAAAATATATTTGCTTATTTATGCTTATTATTAATACACCGCATGCGTGCACCTATGTGAAAAACGTTGACATTGAGGAGTGAGTCGCGTAATTTTTAACAGGCGGATAAAAGGTTAAATATCTACTTTCCGTGTGTCGTCTAATCTAACACATAAAACGAGCGTTCATTTAAATTCTGCAATGGTTTGCAGCTTACTTAAATTGAAACAAATGCCTCAAGAAAGACACATATTCCACAATTTGTTTTTTGTTTTCTTTGATATATTTATCGCCTATTATAATGATCTCTCTCTCTCTCTCTATTCCTAATTCCTACATCCTAAGCTTCGGATAAAATCAACATGCCTCAAAATAAAGAGATAGATAGCCATGATAATGATAATTGCCTTTGGAGTTATTTCGATTACTTTCATTAAAAGGAAGATTCTTCTATAATCCCCTAAAGAGAGAAACATAGAGCGAATTTATTTACTTTTAATCTTATTCATTAATCGCTATTCCCTTTGCAAATTCGTTCGAAATTTATATAGAAATAAATCAAATACAGCCAATAATTTCATTGTGTATTTGGAAAGAAGCGTTATTGGACATGTGGTATTGAGATTTGATACACACAATCTCAATATAGGTAATTCAATGAATAACAAATATTAATATACTGCAAACAAGTATTTAGCTTGCTTTAGAAAAGAAAATAATTGGAAAAATGCGATTATATGTGTTGATATTTATGTAAAAGGGTATATGTTATTTTATTGGATAAAATTATTTGTTTTACTAAATTAATTTACAAACTATCAATTAGTAAACTTTATTAAGAATCTACTCATTTTTTACAAATATTCATAATTAAGGAAATGGGAAAAAATTGGCTTTTTATTATAACCTTTATTTAGTCTAAATTGTTATGTTAAATACAATACTCTTTCATGCCCTCTTTAAGATTTATTCAAATAAAAAGAATTATATACGAAAATAATTACACCCAAACGGGTATAGAGTTAAATAATGTCCCACTGTTTCGAATAAAGTTGTTTCGTTTCGAGTTACACGCTTCCATGTTAAAGTTGTAAGGAATTTGTATTCCTTATTCTCTGTGACCTAAACGGAACTAAATTTAGTTCCTAAAAGGAACTAAATGATCAGACGACATGATGAACTCAAATTATTTATTTATCTCTGTATTCAACACAGAGACCAATAACACTCTAATTAAGATAAATTGGATCAATCAGAGGACTAAGATGAGACAAGATAGCGTGGGGATATTATATACGATCATGCAAATCTATCCTTACGATAACTTATACAAAGCTTGTTTTATTAAGAACGAGTTAATGATTTAACTCTCTAACTTCTATTTGAATTTAGATCACAGTACCTGAACTCTTGCAATCCTTTAATCTTTTAGAAGTGGCATTAAATACTTCTCCAATAGTTGACTTAAGCACTTATTCGAGATTCCAAATTCACGCGTCGTACACTGTTTACGTATACGTATTACTGTCGATTTGATTGCTTCTCATCTATTCACTTCACATCCAAGCTATCCTCCCTTACTTCTAATGTATCTTCACTTCACTTCTAATGCATCCTCACTTCACTAACCTTCAATTCTCCCTTTAACTCATTTTTCAATTCTCACTTGACGAACTTTCAAGACTCGCGAATACAGAATATATATATTAAACTTCATTTGCATAATCACGCTTTCTTTTCCTTGGAGGAAGTTGGTTGAACAAATGATGGCCCAAAAGGAATCCCCAAGGAGTTAGTTGAAGGAACCGTATAGATCCATCACAAAGTATAGCAAAATGTCTAAATTGTCGCCTTTTTGAAGTCTGAGCATACATTATCCCGTTCAGGACCATGATCCCACATATGTGATCACGCGTTTCTTCCTCCAGGGCCCAAAGTATCATTTATGTGATTGCGCTTTCCCTGCTCTGAGGCCCATGATCACATCGGTGTGATCTGAGTTTGGAACGTTTTTATATAAATTTTTACAAAACACTAGATGCTGGATAAAATCCGTTTTTTCCCCCTTCAAATAATGTTTCACAAAACTTTGAGCTTCAATATGTGCTTTCGTCTTCCAATTTTTTTTAAAAATTAGACCCGGGATATTTATGAATGTAAACAACTGCGCATGTTTAGGTTTTTCGAGAGAATTGGGCCATTTAAATGTTCGTGATTTGATCCACTCTGGATTTCTGTTCACATTTTAACTAAGTTGAAAAAATATGGAAAGTTTATTATATATATATATATATATATAAATGTAATAATTCCAAGTAATATAATCCTTTAAAATAACTTTTAACTGTCAATGGTCCAGCCCTTCAGGATCAACGTTTTATTAATAAGTTAGCCCACCGCCTAACGAGAGTATTTTAAACTACACCTATCCACCAACTCAGATCATGTGATTTGAGCGGCCTATAAATACCGAGACTCCTGAAGACCGCTCTTTTTCGCTTCTGTTTTTGCATCAACATGTAGCCGGCTGCAGTGTGTTTGTGTGTGCTTAGATTGTGCCGTCCCTGTAATGTCTTATGTGTTCAAGATGGATAATAAACAAGTTTCTTCAATCACCGTACTGCCTTATCAATCTCATATAAAGAATCCATTCCAAGAATATCGTCGTATTACATACATATATATATATATATATATATATATATACTTTATTGGGCATCAGACATTCATAATAAGAGTTTCAGTATTTATTTTATGTTTGTTTGTTTTATTTTGTTCAGTATACAACAATAATTTTTATTCTCAAAAACGTTTGAAAAGCAGATAAAAACAAACGCGATGATTCATTTTTAACGAAAAAGAATCGGTCGTGTTCTTACAGTGATTCATTTTTAGTTCAGTAAGAACAAACGATTCTTTTTCGTTGGTATCGCAACCAGAGCTGTTTTAGAAAACATAACACTAATGTGATGCAAAGAAAGACATAAGGATTAATTAAAAATAAAAATAAAGTATATTAGCTGTTATTTATAAGATTCGTATCAATTCAAGCCCCAAACAAGTTTATGTGAGAGTAAATTTATCGTTTCGGATTTGCCAGATGGTATTTTATAAGTGTTGCGGCTATTTAATTTTAATCATCATGGTGAAAAGAGTACTTTTTTTTTATTAAAGTGAAAACATTTTCTTTAAAATTCACAATTCTTTTTTTTTTATACAAAGCGAACATTTTTGTAATGTATATTCAGATATTATCAATAACAAATTGTTAATTTTAGCGTATTTGATTTCATTAAAAAATTTATATGAATTTTTAAATGAAGTTAGGTTTATAACAGTGAAATTCGCCCGGAGCATGCATGCATATATTCTAGAATTGTGTGAACCTGAGAAAACGTTCCCCCCCCCCTTCGCCGGTCCTGAAGTGGTTATGAATTTAAATTAAAGCAGAAAATTTAATGTACTGATACTTCCACTTCAAGAATTCAAACTACATAAACACGGATTAATATTTAACAAAGCCACATACACAGATAAAGCAAATTCTTTTGGAAAAATATTCTTTGAGTACCTTACATTCTTTTATATCCTCATTTGTAGTCCAAATTTTCTAAATATTTAATCTTGTAATATTATTAAATATGATCAAACACTTTTTAAAGGCTTACAATTTTATCGCAAGAAAGAAGTTAAAAAATTATTGTGCTAAAAAATTATAGTTTTTTTACATATTTTTTCATAGATATTTGATGGAATTTTCTAACGTACTGTTGTCAAATGTACATCATGATAGAAATTAAGATAATCTTATCAGAATGATCTTTGAAAAATCTTTTTAAAGATTTATGGTTAAAAAGAAGTTGAAAAGTTATTGCTGACAAATTATATTTTTTAAATATTTTTTTCATAGATATTTGATGGAATTTTCTAACGGATTGTTGTCAAATGTGTATCATGATAGAAATTGAGTTAATCTCAGCAGAATGATCTTAAAAATATCTTTTAAAGGCTTACTGTTTTATTGTAAAAAAAGTTGGAAAATTATTGCTGAAAAATTATAGTTTTTTTTTTATATTTCTTTCACAGATATTTGATGGAATTTCTTAACGTATTGTTGTCAAATGCGTATCAGGATGGAAATTGAGTTAATGTCAACAGAATGATCTTTAACATCATTATACTTAGTGAATGTTATTTTTCAAAAAAAAGAAAGACAAACGAAAGTATTATAATTAAAAGCAAGTTTTTTAAGTTTGAAGATTTTTTAACTTATGTCACAAAGACATGAAAAAAATCTATTATCAAATTATCAAAAGATCTTTATCATCCCGTTATCATAACGGGATGATAAAGATCCTTTTCATTAATTTCGTTTTCTATCTTGGTAAAGTACGAAATTGGATGACGATAAAAGAGCATCATTTAAAAAGATTTTAAATCTATAAAATGCTTTTGAGTACCTAAATTACACTTTTCTAAAACTATTTTTATCTTTTTTAAAAAGAAAATTAGATTTCCCCCATGCTCTCAGCGTATAATATTTTTAGATTTAAAAGTCGAGAAATCATTTATTTAATTCCAAAAATTAAATTAAAAATGCATTTCATGCAATTAGTGAAATTTAATTATGAAATATATGAAATTATGTTTTAGACAATAATAGACGATAAAGAGATTTACAGAGTTCCTCTGGATAATTAATATTCCAAATCAAAGAAATAAATTTCACAATTAATATGCTCAATAATATTTAATTCTCTAAGGATATAATCGTATTTAATTAAAATGTGAAGAGAGAAGATCAAAAATGCGTTTTCGTTTAAATTACTAGAAATAGAGCTTTTATTAATCCAATTTTATTTTTCACATTTGAATTAATCTCGAATGCGAAGACTATTTGTGGTATAGGTGAATTATTTAAGTTAATTGCACTTTTCAAAAGACCAAACGCATCGTAATTGCTGAATGTATATTAATAAATTTAATTTTAAATTGCTGATCCTGAAGTCAAATATCTTAATAAAAAACAAGGGCATATATATATTCATTTTGATTTAAAATTTAAAAATATAAATTCAAATTTAATGGAAAATAGAAATTGCAATTTACAGAACAATATTTATCAGCGATTCATTTGCCGAACCTGTATTTTTGAGCTTTAAATTAGATACGCGAGGAATATTACTGATAACAAACAGAAATATAAGCAACGGAAATTAGAAAAAAATAATTTCAACTTATATGAAGGCATTTATTTAAAACCTTATTGCATAAAATGTTTATTTGAGTTCAAAATTTGTTTTACAAGCTGCAGAACTCTAATTAAGGATAAAAGTTAAACTATATCTCTTTCTTGGTTGTTATAAATACTAATTTCGAAACAGACTATATGTTGTATCTTCTCGGAATTATCTGAAAGATTTGTAATAAATTAACACTTGAAAAATTATAAAGAAAACATGTGCATTGGAAATACTCTAGAAATTTGTTGTTGTCGTTGCTGTTTCTTATCTCACTTGATCGACAGGAACTTCTAAAGTCCATGAACCCGTATGTTTTTAAACAATGTAGAACTGTAGCAGGATTTGAGAGCAGCTGGCTCTTATGGCATCCAATACAGGCCAAGAAGTGGGCAGAAGCGACTTGGATCACATTGCAGTTCAGACAAAGAAGGTAAAAAAGTTTACCTTCCTTGTCTGAACTGCAATGTGTCGCCACATGCCGTAGAGCTCGATTGTATCCACAGCGAAGCCTAGCAAGAATCGTTCCATCTCGCCTACTGCTTATCCTAATAATAGCAGCACCAGGAGAGAGACGGTTTTCTTCATACGACTCATGTACGAGGGGCTGGCCTCCAAGAGGAAATTATATTTTGTTTCACCCGGGTAGCAATTTCTGAAAAAAATCTGCCCATTCATCGTAAGATGTGAAAAAGTGTTCCATTCCAAAAACGGGAAATTCCCTTTTTTCTTCACAGTGCAAAAAACCTCAAATTTGGTGTGCGAATATGTAAAAAAGAAAAAAAAATCATTTTCAAATTATTTTCAAATTGCGCGAGATTGTGAAAGAAGAAAAAGTTTTTATTATCAGTGTGTTGAAAGCCAGATTGGATTACATCTTTAGTGCTACAAGTGTATGTTTTAAAACGTAAAGGTTAAATGATGCACTCAGCGATTTTTGATTAGTCTGTTAAAGAAGATTGAGGTTTTCATCTATACAATAAACCATGCGTTTTTGTTCTGTCATTTGAAATTATCTGGATACCATGCAAAACTTTTCAGTCGACTACGCGTTGCGCAAAACACCGGCGCATGTCGAAACGCGGAAAAAACCGATTCAAGCAGCATAGGCAGTTCAGGCAAGTTTCGTGCATCTGCTGTGCTAAGGAACGTTGTTAACCATCAAAAAAGGTGAATGATGGCACAAAGACGCCAATTGGACATGTTTACGAAAGGAAGAATCGTTGGAATGCTGGAATCCTCACGATCACAAACCGAAGTGTCTCGAATTCTGATTGTGGACCAGTCTGTGATCTCAAGACTGTGGCAGAGGTTTCAAAGAACGGTAGATGTTACCCGACAACCAGTATCAGGACGACCAAGAGTCACAACCACTCGCCAAGACCGATATCTGGTAATAAGTGCGCGACGTCAGAGGGCAGTATTACCAGAGCACTGGGTTCGGCGCTCACAGTCGCAACAGGAATACGAATTTCGAGACAAACTGTTTACAGGAGACTCAGTCGTGCTCCTCACGTCTGCATATAAACGCGCTCGTTTTGAACTGGAGTTTGAAATATCAACATTGGAGTGTGGGAGAGTGAGCCAATGTGATGTTCAGGACGAGTAACAGTTTAGTCTTAGTGATTCTAGGCGGGTAATGATATGGAGAGAACGTGGAACATGTTTTGAACCAAGAAACATAACTGAAAGACATCATTTTCCATCAAGGGGAGTAATGGTATGGGAAGGCATCATGATGGACGTCCGCACAGATCTCCATTTCTTTGACACGGGGTCTGTGACTGCTCAAAGATACAGAGACGAAGTTCTTGAGCCTTACGTTAGCTTGTTTCGAGGTGCTGTTGTTCCTGACTTGATATTCATGGATGATAATGCGCCATGTCACCGAGATGTGCTGATTGCTGACTTCCTTGAAACGGAAAACATCCAGCGCATGTCGTGGTCTGGGAACTCCCCTGATTTAAATCCTATCGACCCTGTATGGGATATGCTCGGGAGACAAATTGCAGCCGTTTCGCACCCACCAAGCTCCGTTACAGAACTGAAGAGAGCTCTCCAAGAAGCTTGGAACCGTTTGAGCCCACAACTCATTCATCATCTCATAGCAAGTATGGTAAATCGCTGTGCAGCGTGCCTGGCTGTCAGAGGTGACCACACGCCTTATTAACCTAACACATCAGTATTTTATTTAATGTTTTCTTTCGTTTTTTCCCCTTTAAAGTGTGAATCCTTGCTATGCTCAGTTGTCTTTCAAACTGCTGGATAACAAAATTAATTATTATCATTCTTTTAATTTGCTTCCTTATTTTATAACCATTTTACACTCGCATATCACATTTCCCGCCATTCTGATTTTTAGTTAATAATATATATATATAAGGAGAAAAGCGACTGACTGACTGACTGACTGACTGACTGATTGACTGACTGACTGACTGACTAATCACGATATCTCCGGAACTATTCAACCTACAGACTTGAAATTTGGTAGACATGTTCCTTTCATAGAGTAGACGTCAGCTAAGAACGGATTTTCCGAAATTCGAAACGCAAGGGGCGTTAAGGGGGTTAAGGGGAGTTATAAATAATTGCTTCCATGTTTAAACTACTTGATGTACAATCTTGAAATTGGGTAAGCAGATTCCTTTCAGAGAGTAGAGATCCGCTACAAAATGAGTTTGGTAAAATTGACCCCCAAGTGGCGTTGCAGGGGCTTAGGGGGCGTTATAGATAATTATTTCAATTTTTAAACTATTTGACGCACTGTTTTTAAATTTGATAAATAGATTCCTTTCGTAGAATAATGATCAGTTACAAAACAGGTTTTGTGAAAACAGACTTCTAAGTGGCGTTGTAGGGGATTAAGGGGCGTAATAGATAAATATATCCGTTTTTAAACTACTTCACCTACCTGCTTGAAAATTGGTAGGAAAGTTTCTTTCCTGGAGTAAATATCCGCTACAAAATGGGTTTTGGGAAAATTGACCCACAAGGGGTGTTGCGGGGGCGGAGGGTTTAAGGAGCGTTATAAATTCCGATTTTTAAGTTACTAGACGTACAGTCTTGAAACTTAGTAAGCAGATTCCTATTCATAGGGTAGAGATACGCTACAAAATGGGTTTCGTGGAAATTGCCCCCCCCCAGTGGCGTTGCGGGACTTAAGGGGCGTTATAGATAATTATTTCCATTTTTAAACTATTAGACGCAGTCTTTATATTTGATAAATAGATTTCTTTCATAGAGTAGAGATCAACTATAAGAAAGTTTTGTGAAAACAGTCCTCTAAGTGGCGTTGCAGGGGATTAAGTGGCGTAATAAATAAATATTTTCGTTTTTAAACTACTTGACCTACCTGCTTGAAAATTGGTAGGAATGTTTCTTTCATGGAGTAAATATCCGCTACAAAACAAGTTTGGGGGAAATTGACCCCCAAGGGGTGTTGCGGGGGTGGAGGTTTAAGGGACGTTTTAAATTCCGATTTTTAAGTTATTAGACGTACAGTCTTGAAACTTAGTAAGCAGATTCCTCTCATAGGGTAGAGATACGCTACAAAATGGGTTTCGTGAAAATTGCCCCCAAGTGGCGTTGCGGGACTTAAGGGGCGTTACAGATAATTATTTCCATTTTTAAACTATTAGACGCACAGTCTTTATATTTGATAAATAGATTTATTTAATAGAGTCAGCTATAAGAAGGTTTTGTGAAAACAGACTTCTAAGTGGCGTTGCGGGGTATAAGTGGCGTAATAGATAAATATTTTCGTTTTTAAACTACTTGAAAATTGGTAGAAATGTTTCTTTCTTGGAGTAAATATCCGCTACAAAACGGGTTTGGAGAAAATTGACCCCAAGGGGGTTAAGGGCAGATATAAATAATTATTTCTATTTTTAAACCATTAGACTCACAGTCTTGAAATTTGGTAAGCAGATTCCTCTCATAGGATAGAAATACACTACAAAATATGTTTTGTGAAAATCGACCCCTAGGTGGCGTTGCGGGGGTTCAAGGGGCGTTATTGATAATTTTTTTGCATTTTTAATTAATTGGACGCACAGTCTTCAAATTTTGCTAAGCAGATTCCTTTCATAGAGTGCAATTCCCCTACAAAATGGGTTTTGTGAAAACAGACCCAGAAGTGGCGTTGCGGGGGCTCAAGTGGCGTTATAGACAATTATCCCCATTTTTAAACTGTTTGACGTACAGTCTTGAAATTTGATAAGCAGATTCCTTTCGTAAAGTAGAGAACCGCTACAAAATGGGTTTTGCGAATATCAACTACCAAGTTTAATTTCGGGAGTTTAAGAGGCGTAATCGATAAATACTTCCATTTTTAAACTATTTGATCATCCTGCTTGAAAATTGGTAGACATGTTCCTTTCATGGAATAGAGTTCCTCTAACAAAGAGTGAAACGAAAATTGACCCCTAAGGATGTTTGCGAGGGGTCAAGAGGAGTTACAGAAAAAAATTAATGTTTTTAATTGTTAGACCAATATACTTGAAATTTGTTAAGCATGTTTCTTTTGTTGAATAGAGATCCACTATAAATGTATTTTAAGCAAATCAAATTCTTAGGGGGGGTGCAGGGGGTTACTGGGACGTATTGACAAAAAAAATTACTTTTTTCGAGCTACAAGAACTATAATAATGAAATTTTGTTTGCATTTTTCTTTTGTTGAATTGAAATCCGCTAAGAGCGGTTATTTTGGAAAACGGCTCTCAACGGGATTACGGGGATATTGATAGTAAAACTTCTTTTTTTCTGTTAGATTTAGACTTGAAATTTGGCTTGCATGTTCAATTTACGGAGTAGAGATCCACCGAAAATTGGTTTTGCGGAAATCCACTTGGTTTTTGGGTTACGAAAGAGCAAATATCATTCTATACTCCAATTTTAGAGATTTTTAGAAAATACAAATTAGATGAGTTCTGCCCTTTTTTTGCGACAGTTACAGGTATAAGTATGTTTTTCAATTCAATCGCATTCTTAATGCTAGGACTTAGATATCAATAATTTATACATATATATAAGCAGTAAAAAGTTGTAAAAACATCATGAAATACCCAGCGAAGCGGGCGGGTAACAGCTAGTATATATATATATTAATACTTATTATATTCATTTAAGAAAGAAGTATTTGGTCATCGTCAGAAATCAACTCCATATCGTTAATTATGAGTAGTTCTAAAGCGAAATGAGAGTAACCAAAGAATAATTCTATATTAATTAAAAGTAAAATAAATGGAGAATGTGAGAATAATTTCAGTAAGAAAACTTTTATACGCATTTCCCATAATATTATCTGATATAAAAATAACAGCACATAAGAAATATTTACCTACAATTTTGTGATAACAATTAACAAAACTTTATTTCTATGTGGATGAAAACGAAGATTGATGACACAAAAACTTTGAGATAATTATACTATTGCGTGATATATAGTACCACCATAATGTAGAAGATTGAATTTCCACACTGATTAATTAACTCCCTACCCTCAAAAAGTTTTATAGAATCTATATTGTTTTTCACATGTACCACAGTGAATCAAATTCAACTTATTGAAGCTTGAGTAATTTTGATTTAGAGAAACATTTTATATGAAGTTTTTATTTTATTTAAAATAGGAATAAATTTTTAATGTAAGTAAAAATTTATTTATGTTACTGCATTACCTAAAGGAATTCAAAATTTTCTTGTGAATGAAATATCATGCAGTTGAATCTAGGCATTGAATAATTTTTGATTTGAATGCAACATGAATTTGTCAGTTCAATCTCATCATCATTTTAGATAATAAGTATGTTACTCTTCTTGATAAATGTTGATGCTTATACTTCAAAATAAAAACTTAATTGAATTATATAAATGGGAAATTTTTAAAAAAATTATTGAAATTTAGCGTAATTAGTTTTTTTGAATTGCTTGCGTTGTTCAAAAATATCAATAAGTACTCTCTATAAAACTGGATTTTTTTCTTTTAAATTGTTTTACTCCGAGTACAAAAAAGTTTTCTTTTATTAAAAACTTTTGAGTTTATATGTAAAGGCAAGGTTCTTGATGTTAGATAGTATTTTAATCATCCTATTACGACATAATAGAATATATAACTAAAACTAAATTATGACTATTTTTTTGTCAAAATAATTCACAGTTCTATTTTTTTTACATATTTTTTTATTTCCAATGGCGGTTTACAAGACAACTGCAAACAAAATGAGAAGCAGAGAATATTGTTTTTTGTCAATATTCTCTGCTTCTCATTTTTTAAACGTATATTATTCATGAGACGTTATTATTAATAGAATGTAATAAAAACTTTGTGACGGATCTATCCGCGACTATATTAACACCTTCGGAACTTTTCTAGGGTTAAAATAAATTAATTCAACCAACTTTCGCCGACCAAAAAAGCGTGATTATGTAAATGAAATATATTACATAAATTCTGTTTTCGCGAGTTTGTTGTTGACAACTTGGAGTTGGCATGTCGCAGTTGTCAAGTAGGAGTTAGAAAGGAGTTTGCGAGTTAGATTAGTTAGTTTCAGATTGGAAGATAGTGGAACTATTAAGAGGTCTTGGAGTTTTCCAGGAAAACGGATTATACCAGTGGACCCAACGACATTGATCAATCCGGATAAAGATCACCTGCAAGATTCAAGTGTAGGATCCGCTGCATAAAATGTACAGGTATCATGAGCTTGATTAGTTAGAAGTTAGCTTATTAGTGTGCGACGCAGTTATATTTGAGCGTATTTAAGCTATCTTAGATTCAGTTGAGGAGCTGTAGTATTGTCCCCCGGTTATTGAATCTCACCTCCGCGCTCTACTATTTGATCGTCTATCATAATTAGATTGTTATTGTGTCTGATTGATATTTTGGTAACAATAAATTAATTGGATTGAAATCATGTCTGTGGAATATTCAGTTTCTCCCACACACCTAGCCAGGTTTACAGGTAGACAAGGAGTTTCAGATGTAAGCAGGAACCGACAGCTATTACAACTTGTTCCTGTTTTATGAAAAGAAAATTTTCTGTCGTAGTTTAAATGTTGAAAAACTAGAATCAAGGGTACGTAAGTACTATCCTAACAATGCCAACGTTCAAGATATCTCGCCAATTTGGCAATCCGATTTCACATGTGTAGTACTCGCTGAATCGGCAACCATGTGCATCATTTCATATCATTTTGCCCATACGGCTGCGATAATACGTAAATTCCGAATCTAGGAAATATAGGTGAAATACTCAATGAGTTTTTTTTTTGTTTAAGTTGCTTTGTTATATATGGTGAGAAAAAATGCGCTTTAACTTTTTTTTATTTCAAAATATGTTTTAGGTACTTTTGTTAACTGCAAGAGAAACTGTAGCAATAAGACCAAGAACTTACCGTAATAATGTATTCTGTAACAATAAAGCTAAATTGTATTTCCCCCATTACAATTCGATTTTAAGACAATAGTAAAACCACAGAAAAAAGAGAAAAAAAAAGTCGAGAAATGTTTCTGGAGTTTGTTACTTCGAACTGTTTTTGAAATGTTCTAAACATGTTTTATTTATGGTATTCCTTTCACATAACAAAGGTTTCGATTGCTTGTTAGAAAAGCTTTGTTTTAGTCGTCACTATTTAATCCTAAACTAATCTAAAAATGTTGTTTGCACAATAAATTAGTGCAAAAGCAAACTCCTTCTTATTCGACCACCACAGTAATTTGGGCAATAAAACATGCAGACAGCTCCGAAAAATGCAGTTTGTTTTTTTAACACTGACACTCTTCTGAGCTACCTGTAGCTCGATCTAACAATCGAAATTGCACCAAATTTAGTATAGAGACTGATGATGACATGGAAAAGAGGACCCTGGGAAAAATAGTTTAAAAATTGCCGATAGGGGTATTTATAGTGCTGCTGTAGCTTACTTAAACAAAAATTTACACAAAAACTGGTATGAAAGCAAATGATTTTACATGGGGCAACGATGCCAGTAAATTGGGCTAGAAAACCTATAAGTCGCTCGGAAAATTAGGATTCTCAGCTGATGTGAGCCGCATTATTGGTAAAGGTGTATTATCTGAATCAGTGCAATGCATTCAAAGCCCTTCGTGAGCTTAGAACCCGACATAAGATACTGATGGGACCTTAATGCTTTGAAGGTAAGGATAAAGAAATTCTAAATTTCTATTTAATTGTGAGTTATAATAAGGCCCATAAGTAATTCAAATACACTTTTACCTTGAGTTTGTAACGGATAACTGCATAAGCCAGTAACAGCATCCAGACAGTGGTGATCACTTTTGTCTAATGGTCATGTTACTCGGCTACAGTTCCATAGGTCGCGAGCTCTATCCTCCGGATATGCGCCACCACATTGGTGACCTTGGTTGAAGAGAAAAACACAAAACCTTCTGATCTGTCATGGCACCATCTACTCATAAGAAGAGCAATCAAAAGTCGTCAGACCCTCTTGGCGCAGCAACCAAAGTCGTCAGACCCACTTGGCGCATCAACCAAAAGTCGTCAGACTAACTTGACCCAACACCTCCAATTCACAGCAACAACTCACACGCTACACTCACTCACCATAACAAAATTGTTCACCTATCCACCGACTCACTGGTGGGGGAGAAATGTAGCGGATAACTATATAAGCCAGTAACAGCCTTCGGACAGTGGTGATCACTTTTGTCTAGGGGTATGTTACGTGCTTGGGAAATCTGTAGGTCGCGGGTTCTGTCCTCTCGGAAAGCACCTCTACAAGTTGTTAACAAATTTTGTTGTATAGGCACAGAAAATAAAATTAAAAAAAGATCTTTATAAAATGTTTTTTCAGTATTGTAAGGTAGCTGAAATAATTTTTAAATATATTTACATTGAAACCTTACCAAAGCACCCATCCATATCAAATGTAATTTGTTTCCTTCTTCCCCAATTTTATACACATTTTCCTCTATCTATCACTTTGAATTATTTAAATAAAAAAAAGCAATAAATTAGCGTTTAATTGTGATAAGGCTTCTTACGTTAAAATTCTTTCCAATCTTAGGAGAGAAAAGTTAGGAGGATTATCTGCATCCTTTCTTCTACACGTCTTTATTAACTCGCGTACTAAAGCATTTTTACATGTTTAAAAATGTGCTTACGTGCAACCTGAGATATTTATCAAATATTTACATCCCAAGTATTAAATTTGGTAGTTACAATTTTTGAAGATTAATATATATATATTTTTTGTAGTTTTAAAATTTATCTTGTTACTACATCTTTAAAAATTTTGTTTTAATGATAGATATTTGATATTTTGATGGAATCAGTTTTGTATCCGATGCAACTTTAAGTTAAAAATTATAGGTAACCATACTTATATGATAGATTAACATTATTTATTTCAATCGCGGCAATGCATACAATAAAATAGTTGTATTAATTTCTTAAACATCAAAACAAGCTTGTATATTTACCAGGAAAAATTTGTTTATTTGAAGAATATATTACTTTGTAACCTATTTTATACCAAATAAAAGCAAAAATATAAATAAAATTTATATTTAAATAAAAAAAAATAGTCTTTCCAAGAGAATAATTTTTAAAAATCTTCTTTTCTATTTCATAGCCGGACCAAAAATAAATAAATTTTCTGGCTTAAAAGAATGGAATGATTTTATATTTTTACTTCGAAAAATTGGAAACAGTTTTGGAAAATAAAAAAAGATATACTTCAAAAACATTACTTAAAACTCTCTCACTTTATTTCACTATTTTTACAGATTTCACTTCTGAAATCCTTAACTTTTCAAAATATACAATATTTATACTTCCTACATTTAACATTAGATATTTTTAATTTCGAAAATAAATCTGCGTCAGTAGATTTACCAAATATATATTAATAATAAAATATTGTATTAACAATACTGTATTCAACGGGTAAGCCTAACTCCATTAAAAATTATGTAAAATCACACTTTAATAAAATACGTTTAAATTATAGTATATAATTATTCCAAATTCTATACGTCTCAAATTCAGATCAAACCGGTGTGATCAGAACGGGAAAACGCAATCTTACTTCCTGAAGTGGTCACATATACGTATGTGGACATGAACGGATTAAAGACTCTAATAATATGTATTTACTAGCTGAAGGTACTCAATAATATCTCAATAAAACAGATTGAAACATGTATATATTACATTTTTATTTAGATTATATGGGTATAAACATGTGGCTTTTATAAAAAAATAATTATCTCTAAAAACTATTTATGTAATCAAAGAATTTCTTTAAATAATTTTGAATAGGTTGAAAATGCACTGTCTGATGACGAAATAGAGTGCAATTAATTACATCAGAGCTCTTAAGACACATTAATCGTAGAATAAATTAAAAGGTATTAGAAAATTATACTTTAAAATTTTTTTAAAAATTTTTTTTTTTAAAAAATGTTTATTCCTCGGGAAAAAAGAATTTCAGGATTAAAATGCAATTTACAAATTAACTGAGTAGTAAAAAAACTTTTTTGATCTCAAATGGTATTTTACTCGTGATAACTCTTCTTTAATATTTATTTCTGCGACTGAGAATGCTCGTCGATTGTGATCTTATTGATTTCATCAATCGGAATTTGAAAAACAAAAATGTAAAAATAAATGCTATTCTAGTTTTCTCTCTGATATGATTAAACTACATTGATTCTTAATGAAAAATTGTTTCTAAAATACTTTCGAAAGTAAAAATAATAATAGAAGTATAAAGATCCATAATGTTATGTGAAAACAGTTCTGTATTTATATCTTAATATAAATAAAAACTATACTTCTTGAATTTTTGAACTGAATAAACTTTTAAGACCATAAGAATATAAAAGATGTTTACAAATGCAGGTATTATTCATCTAATTAAAGTATTTGCAGGCTCTGATGCAAAGTGGTAAAATACCAAAAAACTAGTGAAATTCAGAAGATGAAGATTATTATGATAGAAGCTTTTTTTGCATTCTCTTAAGAATATGTAATGAATGATAGTGCACACACTAATCTCCAAATTTAACAAAAATATCTCTCTTACTTAATTTAAATTTAATTGTTTTACAGTCATTTTATAACAGCTTTTAAGACAATTTTTATTCAAGCTATATAAACACATCTCTCTAGTGTTTTCATAACAACAGCTGTAAAGAATCTCAAGAGTGCCAGTGATTCTTAGAAGCAAGCAAAGTAATGGAACTAGACGTGAGATTTTTCACAACTGCTTTCCGACCACTTATTACTTAAAATATTTAACATGTGGTTACGTTCTTTGTATCTGTGTTTGACGTACAATAAAATACTTCCTTTACTACAGATAAAACAATGTTTAAACTTAGTTTTGTGTGCATTTCCTATATTCTCTCTCTCGTTTAAGGTATCCGATTACTTGCGACAACATTCTTTTTAAAAAATGGAGATATAGGGATTTTTTGTTGTTTTTAGATATGGGTTTATATGGTACATTTTAAGAAAAATATGCTAAAATTAAAAAAAAATTATTATTACTCAAATGGGGAAAAATTGGTAAAGATTTACAAAAAGTAACATAAATGGGACAACTTCAAAATTTTATGAACAAATTTTCAGTTTTTCAATCCTAATGTGTTGCTATTTTATTCATTTTTGAAATAATCTTCAGGATAAGAGATATTTTAATTTTTACAAAGACTAGAGCACTTTATCTTCGTTAAAAACAGTGATTCTATTAATATATGGGACTGTAAATTTTGTAATAAAACAGTGATTGATAAATCTGAGGGTTAAGACACTTCTACTATTATACATAACATACACAAAAAATTTCAGTTAATTATTTTCAAAACTTTTTTTGAACAATCGTTGTTCCCGTTTGAGCATTTTCGAAAAAACACATTTCTAGTAAAACGCATTTTAAAATGTGACATATTGCTTAAAGTAATGGCATCTGCTTGTACTAAAACACTTGTAGTTTTGTTCGAGTGAATGGAAAATAATAAACTTGGTTTTTTATAAAGCTAATAAGATGGCCTATACAATAAAATCATACAACATTTGACAATTTTCGGCAAAATTCACAATTTTAGGGTAGCCGGATACCTTAAGTTTAAAGGTTCATTTTATAAGATTGGGTATTATGGAATACTATGTATTTCATAACACAGAAAGGTGCATTTTCTTCTGTAATACCAAACTCCTCACACAAAAAATGATCGGAATTTAAACCGAATTAAAGGACAAAAAGAAAAAAAAAGGAATCAGAAATTTCAGAATAACAAAAGAAGCCAAACATTCAAAGACCCTCTGTTAAGAAATTAAACTTAGACTGACCTTTTCTAGACTTAAAAGTTCTAAAAACGACGCTAGCGTTAACAGCGACGAATCATTCCATTCTGATGTAGTATCTTTAGTGGGCTTCATGCAATCTACTAAAGAATCCGAAAACAAAGACACTGAATGCATCTTCTGTATTGAAAAATTCTCTGAAGACCAACGAGAGAAAGTTTCAGCTGTTTTCTGTGGGCTCATCTGTACTGAAATGGAGCAAAAAAAAAAAAAAAAAAAATTGTAATTTTTGCAAGTAGACTCAAAACAAAAATGAATTGCACATAATCTTGAAAATATAGTTTTCCTAGTTAAAAAAAATAATTTTTTATGAAGTATAATTAGTTTTCCAATGATTTTGAAGTGGCGCATTCTATCCCGAGGACAGAACCCTGGACCTTTGGGTCCGAAACCGAGTAATTTAACCACTACACCAAAATGATCACCATGGTGTGGAGGTTGTTACTGGCTAATATATATTATATCACTACGCACTCCCCTACCATAGAGTTGGCTAGGCGAACGAACGATACAGTTTTTCATGTGGGAGCAGTCAGTTTTTTTGTGTGTTGTATGAGTTGCGTCATGTTTATCTGACGATTTATTTTCTTGGTTGCTCTCCTTTTTTTTGCGGGTAGATGGCGCCACGACAGATCAGTATAGGCTTCGCTTTTCTTAGTTAAACTAGGGTAACCAAATGAAGTGGTGCGTTCTAGAGGACAGAACTCGGGACCTTTGGGTCCGAAACTGAGTAACTTAACCACTATACCAAAATGATCACCATGGTGCGAAGGTTGTTCCTGGCTTATATAGATTATATCACTACAATTTAAACCACCAATTTCATATTACCTGATGATTTCATAATAACCTCCATATTTGCAACTATTTTTTAAAATAAAATATTTAATTTAATTTAATTTTTTAATATAAATGGATTTTTATAAACTGCATTTTATTTTCTTACCTTATTTTAATGCAGTAATATAGCCAAATAAAAGTGATGGTTGAAGCCTTGAACATATGTTTAACTCAGCAAATTTAGTCCTTATAATATACAGAGCACAAGTTCAGGGGAAAATTAAAGAATTGAATTGAAATAACAAGCATGTATTAATTATTAATTTGAAATTAAACAATTAAAGAGAAACATCTGATTATTTTACATATTTATCAACAATTAAAATGTGTCCAATTAAAAGGAAGAAAATAATTATGTTAAAAACCGAAAATGTCAACTGAAGCAAGTAATGGAAAATATCTCTCTCTCGGGTGTTCTTAATTATTTTAATTTCTGAAATTGGTGAGCGGAATTAGAATATTAAGTGGGGGAAAAATTTATTCGCTCTTTTTTTAATAAGAGTGGATTTAATTAATACGATGGCATTTTTGAAAATAATAAATGCATCTACCGACATCGAATCCCATTCAATAAATTTATATTTTAAATTTGCTTTCGCTGACTTGTATGCTATTATGGAGGGAAAAAAGACTGGTTTAATTCACATTTAAAGTTAAAACTTAAATTGAGTGTATGAATTAATTGAGAATGCAAAATTTCATTGTAAAACAATATTTATACAGGATCATTTGTCGGATATTTGCCTTGCAGCATTAAACCTAATATCTACAATGTGCTGAGTTTACTTACAAAAAAAATTTGATAAAAGAAAGAAATGCAGAAATTATTCTACTAAATCCATTGCGTATTTTGATATTTATTTAAATATCAATGCATAGCAATACATCCAGATAGAAAGTTTATTCCATTAGTGCAAAAATTAAAAATGTAGCAGGAGTATTTGATAAAATGTATTAATAATTTCAAAAAACATACATATAAAATGAATCAAAATCGTGTAATAGTTTTAAAATTAATAAGTATTTAAAAATCGAAGTTAAATATAAAGGTCAAAGAGGTTTGAATGGAAATATTGATGCTCTAACATTTATTTATTTTTCATTCCACAAAGAGAGATGCAATTAATATGATTATGCTAATTAGTTGTAAATAATAAAAAGCAGCTGTAAATATGAAATACAAATTTTTAAATTTACCTTTTGAATTATAATTTTTAACTGGATTATAGCTGGAATGAGACTGGATTTTTGATTTTTAAATTAAAAAGAAAATTATGCAAAATGATGGATTGGAGAATCAGATAATCTTTAGAATCTGAATCTTTTGACAAAATGTAAAAATAATTTTTATTTTAAAATGAAAATAAACGATTAATGAAACAGAATACTGATTACTTTTGAAGATTTTTGAATTTCCCGCACATCTTGAAAGAAATATAACAGTGATAAACAATTCTTGTAGCATCCTAAAATTACTATGTTAAACATTGGTGATTTTATTGATCATTTTACGGATATTTCATTGAATATAAAATAATCGCGTACAATTTAAAATCTATGAATGTTTCTGTCACTTTTAAGAAAAAAACTAATACTTATGAACATATACACTGCTAAAAAAATTACAGTAGCAAGCAAAAAGGTGAAGAAATCGTTGTACGTTAATCATGCATGGGCATAAAATTCAGAGTACAAGTGTAAAAAAGCTCAATATAGGAAAAAAAGAAGCAAAAAACATCTGAGTGGGAACTTTAATTCTTTGGAATGGTATAAAGAACACAAAATGATGATTTAGGTCAACAATTGGGTCACATCTAAATGACAAAAAGCTGGTTGCTTAGAATTGATACAGGATATTTAGTATGATGTGTGGTCCTCCCGAACTGCTAAGAAGGCCAAAGACCTGTATAGCATGGACGCGATGAAATTATTGGTGAAACTATGGAGAATACTATTCCACTCATCAAGGAATGCAATATCTACGTCCCGGACAGTAAGCGAAGGCTGTGATCTCGTTGAATGCGACGTGAAATGAGTTTCAAGCACGCTGGGAAAGGTTTAGGCCAGAAGAACATGTTGGCCACTCCATATACTGTATTGTTTCAACTTCAAAAAAATTCTGCACAAGACGTCCTGTATGATTTCTGGCATTAGTCTGCATTACAAGAGAGGAATCACCAATGACGACATGGTCACGTTTGGTTCGACATGGGGTCTTAGGGTCTCTTTTGCATACCTTTGAGCCTTTAGAGTACCATTCCGTATGATATGCAGATCAGTACGTCCGCCTATGCTGATACCCTAATCCATGCCATCAAATCACCTTATATGTAATGCGATATTTCCTGTACGAAAATTGGGTTGTTTCAAGTTCTAGCCATTCCAAAACACGTCTGGCATCACACCTTAAACTGAATCCGGACTCTTCCGTAAACAGCCCTTAATTCCCATCATTTTGCATCCATTATCGATGTTCAGCAGCCCACGTTCTTCTAGCCGCATGGTGTCTTGCTGTCAACGAATACACACCATTGGCCTAAATGCGTACAGACCATCCGCAATAAACCCATTTCGGATTGTTTGGCTTGAGACTTTTCGCCCTGTTGCCAAAAAAAAACCAAAAAAACTGTCTTTGGATTTGCGTCGTTTTGACTGTTCTGTCTCGACAAGCTATTTGTAGGATATATCGGTCATCATTTTCTGTGGTAACCCATGGACAACCTGCTCCTGGCTGAGGTTGAGCAAGCCCTGTTGCTTAGAATTGATTCCACCGTCTTACAATGATATTTCTTGCCATTAAACAACATATGCTACAGTTCTTTGTGTTTGCTCAGATTCTAGTCTCCTTATAGTATCTCCAACATGCTATGAATTCCGATAGACCACGTTGTCGTGACATTTTCCAGTCACCTTTTCTCAAAAGAACAGCCGAAAGGCTGAATTACCCCTGCAACGACAAACAACAGCTTCTACCATATCACGATTTCTGCACTTATTCCCTTTTTCTGGTTTTGGAATCCATGTATGTTGACTTGCATACGAAGTTTTCTTTTTCTGTTTTCTACTACATTTTAAGACTACGCAGTATCCTACAAATTTCAAAAATACTGCATTGTTTTTGCATTTATTTTCTTGCGTCCCATATTATGGGAAAGCTTGCCATCAAATTTTAGATCTCATAACAAATTAGTTATTAAGATATTTTTTAAGTTTTCTGAACTTAAATTTGGTTTCGGTTTTATTTTAAGGCATTTTGTACACTCTAAAACTGAATCAATTAAAAATAATTTTGAACATAATCGAATCTTTCAGCAGGAAATGGTGAAATGACTAAAATGATTTCTGCTTGATTATGTTTTGAGTTTTTTGAGTTCTCATAACTGCTTTATCAAAATTGGTTTCATGATCAATTTTTGTTTTAAAAAATAATTTATATAATTTAGAAACTTCTTCATTAATTTTTTTCTGCTGAGAAAATGCTATGGCCAAAACCTTCTTAGGTTGCTATGAAAAGCAATTTTTGGAAGAGATGGAATACTACTGAAAACGATATACTAAAAACCAGCCCTTTATTGTGTGTGTGTGTGATACTGCAATATGACTTCCGAATACAAGTAGTGCAGGTGAAAATGATTATTTCTACGTTGTACCAAACTACATTATAGTAAACATATAGTATTGCTATATTAAGGTATTTGAGTTCCTGTTTAGTGACTTTAAAACTTGCTAAGTTTCACCAATTTAAAACTAAAAAAATTATGTAGTTTGGTACAAATCTAATGATTGTTAGCTTAGTATCATTATTATGTTGTATATAAATGCTTTGGGTTTCAAAACTTTTGTGAAAATATTTTGTTAAGATTAAGCTGAATAAACCTGTCGTCGCAGCAATCACTATCAATATTATTCAAGAATATAATTTGAATTTAAGAAAAAATATTTCAGAATTAATTGAAATAGTACTTTGATATAGAAAATAAATAGGAAAATAACATATTAAAATTTAAAAGCTTTACAGGTATTTGTAATAAGTACTTGTTTTATGAATTTACAAACTTTAAATGCGTTTTTTTTTCCAGATTTTTAATTTTGAAGATGTAGGTGTTTTCTAATCTCTATGGCTTTTTTTCTGTGCAAGATAAAGTCTAGAAAGTTTTTGCAGATACTCCTAGGTGTATGTTCTATAAAAGTTAGTATAGATTTTTATAGGTCTGAGATCTTTTTTTAAAAAAGCTGAAGTTACTATTTTAAAAATTTTCGTGTTTTTTCCTGGTTTAGCTAGAAAAATAATTATTAAAAATCAACAAGAGAACAAATCTTCAAATCCATACTAATTTTTATTTGCAAATCTAACTTAAAATGACTGAAAATGTTTAAAAATTGAACATTTTATAAGAGTTTGAAAGAACTTCAAAAACCCTTAATTTCTTAAAATTGTAAAATAATGGCTAATCAAAGTGACTTTTTGCTTTCAGAATCAACCTAATGATATAACCTGAATATAAAAAACCTAAATATTTTTTAATTTTACTTTCTCCAAAATTTTTTTTGGATAAGGGTTTTGTGTAGCCTTAAACAACGGATG